>PNEQ01119038.1:0-30023 GCA_003012365.1 Medauroidea extradentata
TCGCAAATTTACCATGGCTGAAGATGCTTTATATCACACTTTCGTAAAATTGCTATTGCCGATTCTAGTGACTGTTGTTGAGATACACTTTCGTAACTTTACTGTGGTGTGCTTTGATTAACAACAATGCAATTTACATGAAAATGCCAGTATATCAAAAAATTCAGATTCGCAACTTTACCATTGGAATGACGACATGCTCTCGCACGGACAACTTACATAGGCACCTAACGATCTGAAAGGGTCAGTGTACCGATAATAATGTTCTGGTAACAGAATCTCCCTTCATAGATTTACCTGACTCTATAAAAACATGCTGTAATCAACCTACACAACTTTAACTATGAAAAATACTTTAAGTGTGTAATCTTGACCAAATATGTAGAAGGTTTGCAACCACAGCGAATACACAAACGATATACAGGGCTGGAGAAGAAATTTGATTTTACTGCCATCGAGTTTTTAACACCACTCTAGCAAATCGAAAATTATGAAAGGAACAACAATGGTGTCTCAGTAAATGCGTATGTGCTAACTACCGAACTAAATACACAATACGTGTGACAAAAGAAGAAAAGCCAGAACATTTCGATCTGTTGCTGTTGAAGTATGAGGAGAAGTGTATTTTACATTGTTGTTATATTAGGAATTTTTCAAGACTAGTACGGTCACAGCTAACTTCGAAAGGGAACAACGTTCATGTAAGTTATGTAAAGTATGTTTCAAGCATCTTGGTGATCATCTACGGAAATCTGGACTTACTGGGAAACAGTGCCTTGAAAAGCACAAAACAAAATGTAAACCAAAATATTTGCAAGGGAACCTGTGTGCATGTAGTAGTATATAGGCAAAATATTGTGAGATAGTGTTCAATTTTTAGAAAATGAGTGTGTTTTTCTTACCTGAGTGATCGATGAGTATTATGATTAAATTCTGCACAAACATATTACATCAAATGTGCAGAAAGGTAGAACCAAGACAGAAAAATAAAAGTTGCGAGGATACTGGTATTAAGATATTATATATTACATAGCCGAGTAGAGGGAAATCTGTATCTATACATATGTAATGATGAAGGTAGGGTGGGAGAGTGACATGTTCTGACAGGAATGATGGTGAGTGAATGTCGAGATGAAGAAGAGAAGAGGAGGAGGGTGGAAAATGGATTGGATAGAGAGGGGGAAGGGGAAGGGAGTTATAATGGCATGGGAGGTGTTGGGATGGGGAGTGGAGCAGTAAATTATATATATATATATATATATATATATATATATATATATATATATATATATATACATATGTGTGTGTGTGTGTGTGAAAAGTGGTGGGGGGAGTCAGTGTGTTGATGGAGCTAATCCAGTTAAGACGGGTTGGTAATTATTTAAACAAAATTTTTAAAAGTTTTTTATTAAATAGTTTTAATAAATAAAGAGTTGTATTCAAATTTCATTTAATAAATATGTGCGGGGTTCGAATGAAATGCGAAATCAGAACATTTTCAAAAGAATTGGAAGAAACTACAATATGGTGGCTGGAAACCATATGGCTTCCAGAAGCATGATGGAGATAATATTTTTTTTCGGAATTTTTGGAATTATTTAATTTGTTTTAAACTTCACGAAATTGTTGGTATTTTTTATTTTTTAACTTTTTAATTTTTGAAATAAAAAATAATTCGAAATTTTGGTTATTTTTGGCGTTGAAGTGTTAGGTTACAAGCTGGCGGATGGATACAAGATGGCGGCCATGACGTCATCCAAGATGGCAGCCGTGACGTCACCTACGAGGCGGACGGGGTGTCGGGTTAGGAGTCCTGAGTCCTGAACTTGAACCTGCGGGGGTGAACCGTCATTTCCCACCTACTAGAGATATCCTAATTTTTTTTAAATCGCATTTACATTTATACACTGCACACTTCTATTAGAAATTTCGGAATATTTATATAAATATTAATTTTGCAACCGACCGTGTTGTCGGCACCGCATCCACGCTACTGACACGGGCTGCTGAGTTGTCAAATATTGACAACTACTACTTGCAGGACAATTGCTCCACTTTTTGTTTAAAAAAATTATCTTGAATGTATTATTGTTAATAATTTCAAACGTATCCAAAATCAACAATATTTTTAAACAGCCACATTCATATTAAACTGAGGAATATGTATAGTCCCGTGTGTATACACACACTCTCACACACACACTCTTTCTTTTTTTTCTCTCTCTCTCTTTCTCTCTTTTCTGTGGTCAGTTTGTCTTCACATAGAATGTTCACGAAAGCGGAAACAACCATAGCATCTGAAACATAAATTTTAAACAAAATCTGTCAACGTCGTATCCCAAGGAGATGCGAGTGTTTTCATTTCGAACATTTAACCTCAACGCTAGGATATCGGTTCATAAAAAAAGTGACATAGATTGACGAGGTTATTTACGCATAGTGTAAATGTTAAGCCCACAAACAAGTACTTTAGGCTGAGAAATAAGTGTATGTTTAGCCTTAGCTAGACAGTCACTCTTAGCACGGTAATGCACATGTGCACAAAATAAATTTATATATCTCTTTTAATGAAAAATTACAGCTTACACACTTTGGGCCGTAGACAGTTGTGTTGGCCTTTGTCTTTCCTATATAACGTATTCGTGTGGTGAGCTGTAAACGGTTGCTGCAGCCTTCACCTCCGTATATTCTCCATAAATTGCATGAAACCTTAGTGACCGTTTGGTTAACAGTACCTTCAAAAGGTTTTGTTTATTTCTTGTCCTGCACATTTCAAGCAGTTTTGAAGGTATAAGGACAGACACTTTACAGTAGGGCAGGCAGTTAGTAAAGAAACTGAAGAGAGATCAATACAATTTGGCATACAAAGTGTCTTATTTGTAAGTGCACGTTATGTATATCCCAGGACATGTTTTGTGGTAAGTATGCTTTACATTCTTATTTTTTAAAAAGTTCAGATTGTGTGGAATATAAATAACAATAAAGCAATCAGATTATTGATTTATTCATTACAAGTTTCACTCTAACTGCCTGCAGGGTCATGTTGTGAGGACAAAATAAAAAATGCTTAAATACATGATTTTGGAAAGGAATGAGATTTTTGAAAATGCTGTGTAAGGCAGTATTGCCATGGTGATCAAGTATCATGAATTGAAGTGATTCCATTTTCTGTTTTTTTAAAGAAAATATATACATAACATATTTTGCCCTAAGACGATAACAAAACGGAGAATAAATGAACTTGTATAAACGCACCATTGCATAAGTTTTATTTGCAAAACTTACGTAAGCCCGGAATCTCATAAAGCACATAGTAGCACAGTTTCGATACTCTTAGCAGGAAGATTTTTTTAAAATAAACTCTATTATTTTCAGCGATGAAGATAACTATTTTAATGGAAACGTAAACCTTGTTCTCTTAGCTACGAACAAGCACATTTCGCTCTTTGTTTCGCGTAAACACGAAAAAAGTGACAAGCATTCAAAAGCCTATTCCAGTGCTCTCCTCCCTCAATACCGAACCGAGAGAATCGGTCCAGTTTGCCCCATCCCTTCCTATGAAAAATTTGTTTTCGTAACGTATTCATCGCAGTTTAGAGTTTCTGTGCTTCCAAGCCAGCGTGAATACTCAGCCCCCACATGGCGCATCCCCTTTCCCGCGCACCCTCTTAATGTCGGTTACAATCCCCTGCACGCGGGATGAAGCTGAGCCCTCGACCCTTAGGGTCTTCACCCTCATCCTCCCAGCTCTGTGTTATTTTAACTGCTACTCGCTTGTTTACACTGCCTGGATTGCTACACAATTGACCGTTTAGTTGAGTACACAGCTCTCCTCAGTGTACTCGGACAAGCAAGCACTCGGTGCCTCGTAAAACTCTGAATGCCAACAGAACGCTATCATAGTGCATATAACTAAGTATTTACTTGAGAACAATTTGGCGTGTCATTTAGAGATAACGTACGAAATCGCTTTAAAAAATTCTTTTTAGTATTTAGTACATGTTAGGAAACGTGTAAAAAAAATTAGGTCTACTTTACCGTGAACGGCATACACAAATGGTTATTCAGGTAACTGGAATGTTAGTAATTTATTCTAGTTATAAAAAAATCACAAATTGTAAAAAAATTAAGTAATATTAATATTTATTAAAATTATGGTTCGGAAATTATTTCAGTTTTTTGAAAAGTTATACACAAGTGTGCATAAAATATACGCCAAGATTTAATAATATTACTGGATTGATATACATCTTCTTCTTGTTGACACAAAACAAGAATTTCAACTCGGCAGTGTCAGAACATTTCCAGGGTATTTTAATAAAATATATACCGCAGATAAAATTTAATTTGTGCACGTAATAATATTTTATTAGTTACTAAAACGGTGTTTCTATATATACTTTTAACATGCAGTCCAACATTATTGTAATTATAAGTGTTATAATCTGCTATGAAACTATGCCGTTTAGATTAACAAATTTTCAGAAAGTTAGAAATTAGTCGCCAAATGATTTTACATTGTATTACAGACAATCGCAATGCTTTTAAAATATTACATCAACACTGTTAGATACATAACAGTTTTAAAAACGTTTTTGTTGTGCTGATGTGTCTTTACTACATTTAAGGTATGAAATGTCAGCAATCACTTCCTTTTATCAGTGTGATTGGCCTAGATAATACGAGAGCATATAAAGTAATCAACTTTATGATCTCGATCTTTAGTACTGCCTGTTTGCTACTAAGGCTGTGTATCAATTTAAATAGTACTCTCTGGAGAGAGCATTCTTTCGCAATATGCGAGAGGGTATTCTGTGGCACTCTCGCTCTCTCCAATTGAGTCAGTTTGTTCAGAAACACCATAAATCTGTTTTATTTTTAAGTGTTTATTGTTTTGCTGTATTCATCTTGAGCTTCTCTTTGTTGTAGATGAACACTCCACATGTCACAATCATGGAACAAGTATAAAAGGTACGGTCATGAAACGCATTTTGTGTAGAAAGTTTACAAGAATAACGTCATAAGGTTCCCATTGTTATGTAAAAAAAACATTAAGTCATTCTCTTTTCCAGGAAAAGCCTATAAGTCAATTATTTTGCAAAATGTTATTTAAAAAACAAATATACATACAGCATAACAAATACCCCTGATGTGTTAACGCAAAGCTTATGTAGAATATAAAAATGAAATGGCTTTCATTTCTCATATATGCAGCAGATTATTTTTATGGCTTTCCTGTAAAACTTTATTTTTATGACTAATGGGGATTCTGAAATCCGATTCAATTGTGACGGTGCAATCTCGTGTTTGTAAATAAACGACGCAAAAATAAATTTTAATTAAAACAAGTTATAAACACATCAAATATATTTGTAGACAAATGAAATAATATTTTTTATCTTACAAGCGTCATATTTCAAGCGACAAATATATGTTCATAGGAGATGCCGAAATTTTGTATTTTGTGCATTTAATCGTCTGTTAGGGCAGAACATATTTAAAAATTTTCTCGCTGTAGTTAATTGTTCATTGGAAATAATTTATTTGTGTATAAATGTGAAAATACTTACAATATGTGACGCACGTTCTTCAGTAACATCAACCATAGTTGTAATCAAGATGGCCTGTGCCAAGGAGAACAAGAGAGTGTAACGAGTGAGCAGTTTCGTTTTATCTCTGTACACTTTCACTTTCGCACTCTCGCCAACAAATTGAAACGACGGTCTATGTGATGTGACCGCGAGAAAGAGAGAGAGAGAGAGAAAGAGAGAGAGAGAGTGCGAGAAAGCACACGTTGAGTGATTTGAGACTCGGCCTAAGATGGCTGTGGCATATTGGCGTATTAGTGATATATCCGTGAAAGCGAGTGCATAAGAGATCACTCTGAGATGCTGTCTTTTAAATCTTTGTGCAACCCATTGCTATTCCCAACGATAATTTAACAGTAGAAATTTATGTTTAAAATAATTTTAAATTTTCATTTTACACAAACACTGTTAAATCGTCAGCTTTTCACTCATACATAAAACACCATAGTTCTGTGTTTGTAGTAGTATCTAAGTGATTAATGGTAGTTTCAACCTGAGGATGATTATGGTGATTATAAATTATTACCATTGGTTAAATTACTCGCACTTAGGTAGTTTAATCTCTATGGAAATGTAAGAAGAGTGATCGTCCGCCGATATCATTTAAGGGAGCGGTTCACTGATAGTTATAATTGTTTAAAAAATAATTTGTACGAGATATGGTTTCTTTTGTGGACATGTATTGTGTCTGATCTTTTACTGTAACTAGATTTTTTTGCTTACACAGTTTTTGTATGATACTATAATTAAGTCAAAATATGCAAAAAAAAAATAGTTTTATGCATTAAGGGCACAGTCTACCGCAATTTTCATCACCATTTTTTTATTTTTCATTGTACCAGGTATTTTTTTTTTCTTATTTTAATACATAATGTGACTAAATTCGGCTCTTATGAATTTTTTTTATCTCTCATAGTTTTCACGTAATGGCTTGTTTAAGTCATATTTTGCATGTTTCCGTTTTAACGACTACACTAAAACCAACTGATATACCAAACTCAAAAAATCACAGTAGGTAGAATGTTTTATGAAACAAATTAAACCCCTGTGCGCTTGTGCTTGCGGGGCTGGGGGTAATACTACTCAAAGACATTGCAGGCTACAATGCCATGCTCATAAAAATAAAGAATAAAAATTATTTGTATTTAAAAAAAATATTAAAACAGAAAACAAAAAATGTATAAATTAAATAATTTTTTAATACAAATAATTTTTATTATTTATTTGTATGAGCATGACATTGTAGCCTGCAATGACTTTATCCACTGTGATTTTTTTGAGTTTGGTATAGCAGTTGGTTTTAGTGTAGTCGTTAAAACGGAAACATGCAAATTATGACTTTAACAAGCCATTACGCGGAAACTATGAGAGAAAAAAATTCATAAGAGCAAAATTTAGTCACATTTTGTGTCTAAAATAAAAAAAAGATATATCTGGTACAAATAAAAAATTAAAAATTGTGATGAAAATTGCGGTAAACCGCGCCCTTAATAGAAAACCAACTTACTTACCGAAATAAAAAAGAAAAAAAAAGAAAATCACACTGAAGAACGGTGCCATGGAATATGAAACTACATGTTTACAAACCTCACTTACTTTTTTTGTATTTAAATAAATAATGAATTTAAAATTAAAAATACATAATTAAAAATATATTTAAATACAAAATAATTATCAATGTGGTTTTTGTTCATGTCATGTAATAGCACATGGCATTGTTCTTCAGTATGATTTTTTTTCATTTCTGTTAGTAAGTTGGTTTTCCTTTAATGCATAAAACCACTTTTTTTTTTTTTTTTACAAATTTTGACTTTAATATGGTATAATACAAAAACTTTGAAAGCTAAAAAATTTTCGTTACAGTAAAATATAGTCAAAACATATCCCTACGTAACAAACAATGTATCGTACAAATAAAAAAATTTAAAACAATTAAAAATTTCAGTGAAACGTCCCCTTAAGAGTTAGTTGGACCTGGCGCATGAGGTGTGATGTGGCGTGATACGGAAAGTGTTTTTTCACGTATGACTATTAAACGTGTTTTCAATATGTATGTATACGAAAAAAACACTTAAAACAATGTCTCTAGCGTTTTAAAATACCGCTAGCTAATTAAAAATGCAATTACGAAGCTTCTCAAAAGTGGTAAAAATGGCTTTTATAGATTGCTGTATCTGGAAAACTACGATCCGTTATTGTAAAATCAAATGATGGCGACCTTCGTTGGACTTTACTTCATACTTTCCACAAATAAATAAAAGGTTCACAGCTTAAAGACCTATTGAAAAACACTTTATACGAAAACACTGCACGCTAGTTTAGTCCTCTGCAATTAGAGGCGAAGTGGTGTTGAACACACGCATTGGAGTCGACTTATCGCCCTCCCCGTTTTCTTGCTTCAAACGAGAAAAAAAACTTAGGTCCAACTAACTCTTAAGTTAAAATCGTCGACATTGGTCCGGCACCCAAATTGTACTACAGTTGTGCCTCGCGCGTTTGTTGGCTGAGGTGCCATCTGCCAGCGGACGTGAACTAATTGCGCAATCAATGCCCCCGCCGTCCAACTGTGAGCGTTGAAATAGTCTATTAATGTTGCGTGACTTGAGGTCGGTCAGCAACGTGTTTTGGCAGAGCCTACATGGAGTGTAATAGTATACAAGAGTCTGTAAAGGAAAATAACTATTTTGGGTAAATTGTATATTGGAATAGTATTCACATATACAAAGAGCCTCCATTTACACTTCCATTACATACATTACATGTTAAAGTGTTTCTACTGTATTTCTCAGCAAGCCAAGTTATAAACATGGCGGAGTTTCTTAATCTGAGCATTACCTAATGTCCTTGGCCCAACGAAGGACTGTCACTATGCTGGTATGCGTTTCAGTGGATGCAGGGTTTGTTTTTAAGCCTACTTAACTTCTAGTATAGTTCAGTGGCCGTATATTGCAAAGAATCCGTCTTACTCGTTACATTCACAGCATATGTATATTACAGTGTGTATTACACTGCGCGCCACCTTAGACGGCGAGTGGTACTTACTGAGTGAAGGGCTCGTTCAAGGAATCCAAGCAACAGGCCGCTGCAGAAATACCTAGTAGCCTATAAATACCGGAATGAAATCGACCTATGTAAATTAGCCATTCGAATTAAAAACGGTAGTAATATTATATGCAACACATTCCAGCTCGTTACCCGCCAATTTACACAGTGCGTGCTGTATGTTATTTGTTATATACATAAGTAGTAAATAAGATACATAATAAATACATAACTATTTAAAAGACTGCAATCCACAAAACGAAAATATTGCTTCAACGCTGGTCAGATTGTTATACCACATATGGACTTGCTAATTTGCTGCACAGAAGCGTTTAACTGTTTAACTTTACAAGAAGATGTCATAAAGAAAATACGCAAAAATGGAACCTAGTAGGCTGTTACAGCATATATATATATATATATATATATATATATATATATATATATATATATATATATTCCGTATTTAATGATGATCATACTTTCATTGTACTTGTTCGGATGTACAATGCGGCTAAGGCTACTTTAAAACAGCACGGAGGAAACAAAAATAAAATATGTATTTTAAAAATAAATAAGTTTAAAAAGTTAAAATAAATTTCACAGAAATACATAAACGACTTGAAAAGTATGTTGAAATTTGAAGATATGATGTTTGTATTAACTTTTACAAATATTATAAAGCTTATTGAACATAACAACAAATCTTAAACAATTAGATGAAAATTGGCGGATGAACTGTGTATTCGTCAAATCGAGTGGGTGCCTCGAAATTTGAGTATGGAAAGAAGAAAACTAATTTTGTAGATGACAGCTTTCTTGTGAAAATTCAAGAATTATGTACAGATCAGATATTGTGTGTGATTAGTAAGTGAAATGATACCATGCGCTACATAGACGTATCTTCTAAGCACTTGTAACCGTCCATTGTTGAAAGTTAATGATAAATTTATGGTGGGCTGTGGTCCAATTTAAACAACCAGTTTTCTAGGTTGTGACAACTACACAGTTCAAGACCGAAATTATTCATGTACTTATATGATAACCTTTGTAACGCTAACGTAATATTATGATCGCAGTATACATTGTTCATAATGTATATGCCTCTATGTTCGTTATATACGTTAACTTGTTCTATGTACATAAAAAGTTTTAAAAAAATTCGAAATTAGGTGACTTTCTCCTTTGCTAATGCCTTATAGTATCTTTAAAATAAATAAGAAAATCTGAAAGTTAGCCAGAATCATCAATCATCAGAAGGTTGTAGACTAAGACGTGAAAAAATATTGCAATTAAAGAAAAAAATTGCGAAATGAAGAACACTCTGTAGTATATGCTACAGCGTGGCGTGATAAAGAAACAGTGTTTTGAATGCATATTACGTGGAACAGATACTATATAGTAAATAATTAATGTATTGAAACCAATCTGAAGTCGATAGCTAGATCACATTTGTTATACGTGTGCGTACAAAAGTAAGGTAATGTTGCATACAATGACTAATCTTCTACTGACTGTTTCACAGGCGTTGAATGACAACCTGTCATTTCCTTTATCCTTATCACACCATGTGAACATTAATTCCCCCACTAATTATTTTGATATTACTTACACTGCAGACTGCGAATCACAGGTTGACACAACTAGCAATTAATTTCCAAAATAATTTAGCCATAAAACAAGGCAACAGTAGCGACTTACTTCAACTCTGGCAATAATAAACCAGCAAATAATTGAAATTTCATCAAAAAATTTGAAAATCATCATCAGCAAAATAATCATTCAAAAGTAAAGAGAGATTTTGCTGTCACGACTGGAAATATTCCATATAATTGTACTTGAATTTCTGAGCAAAAATTAAGAAATACGTGTTTGTTGGAATTGCTACTAATTATCGCTATATCCTTACAAATAACTTTATTCAAAGATTTATTGGGCAAATATCATTTTAATACTGTAAATGATTAAAAGTATGGCTATAAGTAAATTTCGTTGCCCGTTAGGATAAAATCTAAAAGTCATAAACTCAAGTTTTTAAAGAGTTGAGTTCAAACATTACTGACCTAAAATGTGATTCTTCTTATTAAAGTTCTGCAAATAAACCACTATTCATTTTCGTAAAACAATTAATAGTTATACAATAAATATTACTACGCTTCGACTAAGCTTTTGTCTTCAAATCGTTACATCAGATATCATAAAAATTAATCAGGACCGTTAAGTAAGTTAAGTCGAGTATTTAAAAAGTAATAAAGTTTTTTTACCACAAAATGCGTTCACTTGAGCAGACGAAAAGAGGATCATCATGAAAATACTAGTTTATATTTTATAACCCTTACTGAGGCTGGAAATATATAATTAAAATAATTAAAGCTACTAGAGGGCTTCTTAAAAACACAGTAACAGTTGCCCGCTACTCGTCAGCTACAATAATAATTAAATCCCCAGCCTCATGATCCTATGAAGGCGCTTATTTAAAACGATGAAATCCTTCAAAATAAAAATAAATATATCGCCTCGGCGGTTGAAGCTGATCTCCATCTCGAACCCGTTGCACGCGACTGGTTTGAAATCTTTTTCGTTACCAATCTGTAGTCTGGGTCGGAGAGGATATGAGCAAAATCGCGGCAATAGTAAAAAACACAAGACAGTAAAATATAACTACGGCGGAGTTTCTAAAATTACTACAACTAGAAAAAACGAAGAAACCATAAACATAAAACTGGATGGGAACCTAACTTACTAGTTTACAACTAACGCAATCCTAGTCTACCAAAAGCATTTATAAGCTAACCCTACTCGGTAAAGTTACGTTAAAAAAGTTAACACAGTTAAAAAAACTAATTTTTGATTCACTTAATAAAACCACAAAATAACGAAGGAAAATTCAAAAGATACTAATAAGTAATTACAAATATACCATAATATTAATTCTGCTAGCGAAGTGCTACAACTCAAGAGAGTTTTTTGAGATTAGACTAACTAGTTCCTGTGTTACTGACGATGTTACTGGTAAGCAAGCAAATATATTAGTTACACGTAGAACCAATAAAATTAATGTAAGACTTAGGATTATTGATTCGGGATATAGTGATTAAAGTGATTTTGTTTTAAAACGTGGATACATAGGCTACTGGATTTAGAAAATTACGGAGATAATTTTGCTGACTATACGTATTAAATCTAATAGAATAGTTATTAAAACAATAGAACATTTCCCGCCATCCAACATAAAATTTTGCTTACCCCGCACTATGCGCAGTCTTGCCCCACGCACACAGTCATGCGTACGTACGCAGGAAATATCACATTCATATGCTGTCTCTGCCTCCACATAGCAGTCATAAGATGTAGCCCCTTGACAGAGCTTTCTTTGGAACACTCAAAACGTTTTATTCTTTAGTGTGTCATACTTGGATGACAAATCATCCCGGTCGTACAATTACAGTTTATCAGGTGACTTCCATATTCACAAAAGCCTATGGAAGGGCAACTACATTCGGAAATGCTTTGAAAGTTTTCGAAGTGACTGAAGTGTGCCCATTGAATCAATACATTTTTAGAGATGATGATTTTCTTCCCTCTAATGTGACACATAAATTTCTTGTTCCTGAGATGAGCGAACATCCCTCTTAAAATGACAACCTCGAATTATTTCAGCAGAGCCCTGTTCAAAGTGAGGACAATCCATCAAACGTGAACCGAGCGTCATTGGAAACACCTGCTAAGCCATCTACTAGCACTGCAGTTGGTGACCCTGAATCATCAGGATATATTGCTGTTAAAGAAACATCATGTACCCCACGAGCTAGACATGTTCACTTCCGGCGTCGAAAAGGGGGGGGGGGGGAGTCTGTAGTGTTAACTTCATCGTCTTTCAATAGAACATTGGAAGTGCAGCTAGCCAACAAGAGAAAAGTCTCTAATGATCAATGTACACCAAAACGAATGTGCACAACCAGAGAAAAAATTACAAAGAAGACGAGTCAAAGCAAGAATACAGCTGCCCTGGTTGTTCGGAGAAGTATACTAATCCACCCTCCCCCATGAAGATTGGATTCAGTGTGGACAATGCTCTGATTGGTGGCACGAAAGGTGTACTTCATATGGTGGAGGGGCATTCACTTGTGATTTATGTTAGATTTTCGCACACGCGCAGTCTTGCCTCATCTGTGTGCGCATTCCTACCCCGCACAGCGGGCAAGACTGCGCAGTTGCATCTCACTGACAATTGTTAATTTCCTCACTGTGTGTTACTAGTAAATGTATCAGAAAAATCGTTTGTGTTTGCAAGGCTACGTACATTGTTATGTTACTATATTCGCATTTTTAAAAGCTTTACATAGTTATAAATAATTATCTAATGCAAACTGCGCAATCATGCCCCACCCTACTCTAAACGATGCTGACTGTGGTTTAAAAATACCATTCCCAATAAACATGTGTAAAATTTTTTACTGAATAAGGTGCAGTGGCCGTTTAAATATTGCTGCATAAAAATAAAAGAAAACTGCTGAATAATTGTGAATTAAATATTATAAACTTCAAAAGTATGTTCAAGTGACATCAAGTTACCAAAAGAAATTATTGCGTGTTAAACACTGCGTGTAAAATTGGCTCCAGTCAATATGACATTTCTCGGTAGAAAATTGTTAATTTATCACAGTCACAAAGTTCAAATGCAGGGCTCGTATTTGGTCTCTTTAATAAAATCAAAATATATGCCCCGCTGTACGCAAAGTTGGAACAAAAATCACAAAGTGACAGGACATCTGGGTGCGGGACTCTATTCTCTTGAAAAACAAACTAACAACAACAAAAATCTCTTTAAAAAGTATGTAAAGTAGTTCTTAGCACCGTTCAATACAATATCGTAATAGACACATTATTACGTGACTTGCCGAAAAATGTATGTAAAATACTAAGAGTCGCTATGCCATTGGCAAATTATACCACACAGAATGGAGTTCACTGCGACGACTTCGAACATGAGGTTTACCAATAAAAAAATAATTAGCTTATTTTGTCTGCGACTCAGCCCTCTTATTGCATGACTGGTCGTCCTGCATAATTTACTGAACCTTCTGGTGGCACTGCTAAGTCAACTGAATATTATATTAAAATAAATTCACCGTTCTTTTCATGTTGCCACCAAGAAGTATCTTAGGGTTCCGTGTCCGAAAACAGGGAGGAAATTATCATTCTCACACCCAAAGTACTCCGTCTCTTGAAACATATTTTACAATTTAAAGAACCGAAATAGTACTGAAATATTAAAAAATTAATATCCAGCGTTCCAAATTACGCTAAAGATATTACACTTGTTAAAATTATATATTTCTCAAAATACATAATTAGCAAATCATCATACGATATTACAAATGTAACTCAACAGGTTCATAATATCAGTTGACTATCGGGGTTTTATAATTACGTGATTATTACTGAAAATCATTTAAAACATTAAATTTGCACAAAAAGACTTATTTAGTGCAAGAAAATAAATCTGTAACATATTATATTATAATTAATGTTATCATTCACATCATATCAACGTTAGCTTACACTAAATCACCAGGCAGACGATCGCAAAAGCAAGCATGACCAAGTTGTGAAATATACGGAGCTACGTTTTTATATTTCTTCAATCCGTAACGTGATATAGTCTCTGTGTTAATGAATCTGTGCATTATTAATGTGTTTATTTAAGGAGTACTGCTTACCACGGCATAATACACTATACCTGATGTTCTAAAAGTATTAAACGTGGACAAAGCCGCGGGCCGACAGCTAGTTTCGTATAAATGTACAGTTTAGGATTTTTAGACACGCGGGCATATTTTCTTTCCCTACAGGCTTTGAAATAACATTTTTCTTTCCTTTATCTTGTGGTCAGAAATGTCACAAAAATTAAACCTAGTACTTAGCATACTGTAGCATACACGAAGAAAAAACATAATATATAATACATTCGTTCATAATTTGAATGCACCTATTTCATTTACCTCTAACTGTTTCTATTCCTCTGAATTTTCTTAATGTGCAGAACACAATTTGGTAAAAAAACATTACTTTAATGAAACACTATTTTCGGAATTTAATTGTGTAGTAATTAACCAGTTATTTTACGTTGGTCTCGTTGGAATGAAATCGTATTGCAAGCTCACGCCAAATAATTTAATACAAGCTACTAGAAGAGCTAACTGGATAACAGATTTTGAAATAACTAACTCAGGAAAACCTTAGTAGTAATTAGTTTTAGATGGAAATTCATATTGATACTCTTTCGTACGCTAAGCTACTATGCTTCCTACGCTGGTTCTATACAGTTAAAATATAATTATTTGTCATTGTCATAGATATGTTTACATATTACTTTTTTGAAAGGTGACAAGTAATACTTGAAAAAAAAACATCATGATCACTACACGGGTAAATAATGTATCTCATTGACTTTGTAGTTAGAATCTCTCTCACTTTAACAGTCTTGCAGGAGGATTTCATAATTCTATTATAGTAGAGATTGCAATTGGCTTAACTTTTCTCCGCTCATCTGCCCTTCCAATATCTCAAAAGTTTCCATGAAAGTATGCTCCTAAAATGTTATAATTACTTGTATAACTAGCGTAATAGTGTAAAATATGACAACTACGTTTTGATAATCATTCTTTTATCGTAAATTTAACTCTTAGCTTATATACTGGATTCCAAGGTTCGTCTTTTAGAGGAATTAGGAACTCAGTGAAACTATATGGAAAACAACAACACTGACGTCTGTAACAGATACACATGAAGACTTTCTGCTGAGGACATACTTGCAGACTTAGTTGTGAACTCGTCACCATAAGCCGTTTAAGTACGCTCCTTGATATCATAGTTATATTTACGGCATGACTATCTTCAATATATTGTAGTTGGTATTTTCCTGCCAAAAAATACAACGGATATAATCTAAAGGAATTTTAGCGTTCTAGAAAAACGTAATTTAAACAATTATGGACGAAAAAACCATCACTCAGACTAGAAAAGGTTCTTAACGGCACCGCCTGCCACGCGCGTAAAATGCGTTGCAGTGTGGCCACAAACACGTTGTTTAATGAAACTAAACTACACATCGATGGTGAAGATGCAAAACCTCGTATGTCACAATTGGAAAGAGCTCAGATGGGCGGATAAACTGGAGATGAAATCTTACTAACGCGGAAGGAATTTTACAGCCCTTTATTTTGCATGAATACAATAAAATGTACTTTGGAATTAACTAATTTATTGGACAGTCTTGTTATTGCCGAGAAACAATGTGTAAAAATGTAAATACTGCCAAAAATTGACATACGAAGTTTTACATCTGCACCATCGATATTCTAATAATAAATCAATGTAAGAAAATAAAATTCACTTTAAACGAGGACAGATATGTAGTCTCAAAATATCACGCCAATTAGAACGATCATTTCGAAGTCCCTGAAAATTGTTAAATAGAACTTTTCAAATTGTTATATCAGAAAAATTTATGCTCACTGGATTCGTGTGGAACTACTCTGGAAACATGCACTGGACTTTGCTTAAACCTTTTCACCAATAAAAGAATGTGATCGTTACTGAAAGTGTCAGTCAGGTGAGTTATCTACACACGATTTCAGTGTATTATGTTAGATGTGATAGCTCACCAGATAAGACGGTCAACATTGCTCTTGGCGCCTTGCCCCTCGCACACAGACACACAGCCGGTAGGCGGGCGTCTTAAATTTTATTTGAGTTAAGATGAAATGTAACAAAAGTTGGATAGTTAATGAGCGATAACAATACGACTGAAATTCTGTACGCCGCTGCAGGTAGCATCCGTCGTTCTAAGGTTTTACATATATTGCTCTACCAAACTGTTTAAGATGCTCAGAAGCACAGAAAATATTCATCTCATTCTTGCACCAAATATTATTCGACTGATGATGTTATTGCCTAGCAAAACTTTTATAGTAATTGGTTGCTATGCAAGACCTGTCAACGACAAACTACGACTAATTGCTATTCGAGGCTACGGTGGCCGAATGGTCAGACCATTCGCTTCCCGCCAAGATGATCCGGTTTCGATTTACGGCAGAGTCCGCACCTAGATTTTCGCTTGTGAAACGATGCCGTTGGTCGGCGAGTTTTCTCGCCTTTTCATTCTGGCACTGCTCCATACTCACTTCGTGTCACCCCTCACCAGCGCAATGACCGAAATTTCTCTCTCACTGGCTTCTCTTACGCAAGGCCAGAAACTCACCTACGGTACAGAAACAAGATTATTCACAGTGAATTTGTATGTCTTGAAGTACACATTATTTATCTACTATCACTAAGTCTCGATTTTATTTATCATGCTTATACGTTATTACTGATGTTTTATATCAAGGTTTTTTTTATGCAGCGAATTCACACGAATACAATTTTCATTTCGGTTAGAATGTTATTTTATATTTTGTCAAGCAAGGAAGTTCATCCATTTTAAATCGTGAAGTGGTACTTGGATTTGTCTTGCCTTTATCCTTTATGAGTTTTCCCGTAGAAATTATAAGACTTTTTGAAACATGGTCACAGGACTTCGTGGGAGTAGGTAGGGTGGCCTCGTGAGCAGAATTCTCCCTCCCTCTCCCTTCCTGATGGTGGTAGTGACGTAGGATGGGGTGTAGAAACACTGGGTAACCACGTCCTAGAGGGTGACCCAACCCTCGTCTCGCAGCGCAACACTGCGTTTGTTCTATTTGCAAACCACTACTATCCTCTTTCTGCAAGAGACGGGATGATATATCATACAGGGGAGTGTCTTATACGGCTGCGGTACCTTTTAAAAAACGATGCCACTGATATATTAATGTATTTATGATTTCCCTAAAGATGATTGCCTTCAAGTGAGATGGTTACCGGCTTGCAGGCCAAATTTCGTTCAAATCAGATCAGATGCTCGTTGATATTTTATTTCTTCTGGTTCATGTCGTTTTATAAAATAATAGGAAGTACATTAAAAAAAGATTGATATTAAGGTTGATGTCAATCGTATTGTTGAAGTTACTGTTGGAATTTATTTGCTTCGACAGTAAAATTTTATGGACGTAATTTATTAACAGCAAACTTATATTTGGTTCCTTATACTGTTTTTTTTTTTCGTTAGATGTTATACTTAACATTACGTGCATTTGACTTTACCCAAAATATTTGTTCCTGTTAAATTTACGAACATTAGTTTGCTTTTATTTGCTTTATTGTCCACTGTTCACTGTTTTTTTGCTCTATCTGGTTTCATATCGGGAATCTGGTTATATATTTGTGTCTGTCGTTTGTGTCTGGGTGTTGTGTAGATGTTTGTTGTATCTCTAGAATTATTTTTTGTCTAATATAACAACTATTTTGAAAAAAACTGACAGTATTCCTGTGGAATTGCTTTTTTCTATTTCTTTTTGTGTGTTTTATATTTGATTTTTCTTGTTCGTTTTCGTATTTTGTCATTCAACACAGGTTTGATCAGCAAAACGTAAGCAATGACGTATGTAAGCAAACCACTTAATTCTAAATAAATGTTACTTTGCAAACAACTCTTGCTTTCGTGATCAGAGCAAGCAAAATAATTTAACGTCTGGGATACAAATACGGACTTCAAACAGCATTCCGATCCAAATCAACTACTAAAAGTATGGTTACCAGGTTGAAACCAGCTATAGAAGAACTACGAACCCACAACTGTTTATATCAGATTCCCTGCGAATGTGGCCACATGTACTGTACATAGGTGAAACTGGCAGAGCTCTATCAACCTGAACTAAAGAACATAAAAACAACTGCAAAAAAGGCGAAACCAAAAAATCTAGACTAGCCGAACATGCATGGGAAAATAGACACAAAATCCTTTGGAAGACTCTAAACCACTTACACAGGAAATTGACAAAATTAAAAGTTTATTTGATTTTTCTTTTTTCGTTTATTATCTGTTTGTTCCTTGTTTTATTTGAACCGATTCCATTTCTTTTTTAAATTTTGTTTTGTGTATGTATCCTGTTGACTAAAGCATACTATGCTTATTTATGTTTTTTTGTCTTATTTTTAGTTCTCTTTTGACAGTCATTTACTTCGCAATGGAGTATGTCCAAGCAAATAAATCCAGTAAAAATAATTTAAATGTAGTTTTTACACTTGTTTGCAAGTATTAAAATATATCATTTGGATGTTTCAAACAAATTTTGCTTGATTTTACAATATGTTTTTCACAGTTCAGTGGCTCTACTTTTTGTGAAAAATTTTCACATGTAACTTCTTTTTTCAGACGTATTATCTGTTTATTGCAGGCACACACTAATTATTTCAGCTCATTCGTATCCTAACCCATCACCTCCATAAAACTACAGCAACAGGACAAACTTATGAAACAAGCAAAAGAACAGAGACAGTAGGATAATGGAATAATATGCAACATATAACTATTTTTACAAGCTCACATACGTGTTTTATGCGTCACTGCGTTATTGGTTCGACGTGATACTACTAAACTATATTTTCAGTTAAGCGCATATTTTCTACAGTGACGATATCGGACTGATTCGACTCATCAGTACAGGTACCGTATCAACCCTACTGTGAAACTGTTTTCAAACGTGAGTTACAAAATACACCTATACCAGTTATGCGATTTAATGTGAGTAGTAATATGTTGATATATTTCCCTTGCCTGCATTATTCTTAACTCTAATGGTGTCATGTCTTTAATGTAGATTTCCTTCATGTCAGATGTCAATGAAGCATGTGAAAACAATACCACATCAGTGTCAAACTAACTACTCGTACTGTGAAATTGTAGTAAATATTTTGGTTTTCAAATACGAATATTTGTAGAATATTAAGGAACATTTAATGCTGGAACTCTACCTGGTACCATTTATTTCAATGGTATGTGTGAGTGATATAAGACAAGTTTACGGACGGTACATGCTTACAAACCACCAATTTTAACGTAAATCGTAATACATATACGTGAAGAGAATACCTCACCCATCTCCATTATTATACCCTACATGTGTGCTGACACGGATATGTAAATGCTGAGTATAGTAGCCTACTGGTGCCTTACTGAAAAGTTTAACGTATAAAATAAAACTGTCCAGTTGTTTCACTTGCACATTTTTAATAGTTTTCCTTCAAAACACACACATTCTGCCACGGACAAAGTGGTGGTTACAGTTATGTAAGCTATTTAAGATACGGTACATGCTATTTACAGCGTATATCTGACATCGTCTGTGCGGTGAGGCAGAAAATAAAACTAACACTCATGTACGCAGTGTTGCCTACGCGCTAGACTCTGTATCACCACGTCCAATCTTCACGTGTGTTTTGCATGAAAACTATGAGTCCTACAAAATCACTACAAAAGGACCTTTTATATTACTAAAGTAAAATATTGAATAATTTACTTTCAAACGTTAGATTATCCTGAAGTTAAAAATTTTGACAGACATTTAATAGTGGCAAAACTTTATTTTCGTAAGGGTGGAATGTATCAAGCGGCGTTGCTATCGGTTTGTCGGCCGCAATACCATTCAGTTATATTACGTGTATTGTCATTTAAAGTCGATCACTTTTCAGTTTGTAGGGAAATTAAAAGTTTTCACATTTGATTTCCAAAGGCGTATTACTCTTTTAATATATCGTTGCGTATGAATTGCGTTTAATATTTCCTACCTTATTATTAATGAAGAATCACCTGCCGGAGTTTGTCAGTGATTTTTGTGAATATATGTACAGGCTGATTCTTAATTGAACCGACACCGTGTGAGAGTTGAGTCTTGAAGCCAAATTACGACGAAAACATATGGTCGACTTATAGCCTAAAGTTATTTTTATGGAATTAATTAAATTAAGATATTAGGAATGCTTATGTTTGAGTAAATAAGAAACTACGTAATGGCAAGATCCAATTCTTCGTATAAATTTTATGTGAATGAAGTTGTTAAGAGTGTTTGTTTGGATTTTGTAAAATCATCCCTCTAACATTTTTACAATCGCTAGACGGATCATTGCAATTGTTCGTAAATTGGTAAATTAGCATTTCAGTCAACATTTTTGATAGAAATAGAAAGAAAAGGTGTACAGAAACAAAAAAGTCGCCTTTGTGTGACACTCTTAGGGCACTGATTCTAGTTGAAGTTCATTTTATAGACTCTTAAATGGTTGAAAATAACTCCTGTAGCTATGCAACCTATGAGACGTTTACTAGGAGGTCTAATTACCACTCGGGCGAAATGCTCTGCATTTTCGTTTGTTGGCTTTTAGCCACTCTATGTAGGATCAGTGATTACACATTCACCGAGTGACAACAGTAAAATAGTATCAATAATAATAATAAAAATAATATATTAGTTGGAACCTGAAAAATTCGCGTTTTTTTTACGCACACGATAGAATTCCAGCAACTGTAAGTTAGTGTCACTTTTGCAATTGGCCCTTGACTTATTTGACACCCCTGGAAGTCTCTTGAGCCAATAATAAAAATATACCTTCACATGCCCTATTCCACTGAATCAGCGAGCATCTAACGAACACGTGTTGTCTGCTTCAATACACATATATTCATGGAGGCGAGCCTACAGGTCAGTGAACACGCTAAATTTTCGGTCTCTTTATAGTTATAGTTAGAGACATGCAAAATTCGCGTTATTTTCTGACCACTGGCTAGACTCCAAGTGCCTATAGACTTGTTCGACGTCTCCCGCTAGCCGATATTGTCGTGACTTGCCGCGGAGAATGCTTACACGGTAGAAAGGCCAATCTCTGTAAAGACGTAACACACGTAAATGACAACACATAAAAGTTCGTGGCCAATTGAATAGCAGATTATGCTCTGTTATGTATAGGAAAGTGAAGTTTAGTCTGCTACCAAATGATAACGCGAATTTTGCATGTCTCTAGTTATAAGGAATAAATATGTGTCATTAACAACATAAATAACGTAAGTTTATTAGATTGACTGGTCTTAAAACAGCCATTGGCATGGTGTTAATGTTAACAGATCGTGTTACACAGTTTAAAGAGGCGGCCTGGGATGTCGGCGTACAACTGGCAGTGTCGTAGAAATAATTGTCAGGTTCAACCCAACATTCTTGGTGTGTTTCAAATTTATTTTTTTATTTTATTTATTAGGTATGGTTTCATGTTGTAGCACATTTTACGCTCATAAAGTCGTAGGTTACAAATCATTCGATTACCCAAATCGGTGTCTTTAAGTGTGTACTAAGCGTTGGGATCGAACTGCCGACCTCTGATTTGCCACATAAACAAGATGCCAAAACGATGACCGCAGAGAACCCTCGAATTAAGGTGCAGGCGTCCATCGTTTATGCCAAAAGTTCCTGCAATCGTTTCTCAGGAGTCTCGTTCACGAGATACTTTCAATCACCAAATCCGAAAAAAAAAAAAAAATAAATAAATAAATAAATAAACGTAATTCTTTCGGAATTCACCAAACATATTAGGAAGAACCTGACAATCCTTTCTACAACATTGCCAGTTGTATGCCGACATCCCAAGTCGCCTCTTTAAACAAGGTTGTAACACGTTCTGTGAACATTTATTCCGTACAAATTGCTGTTGTATGAATAGTACTTGTAATAATTTTCTGAAATTTGCAATGTCATGTTCATATCTTCATTACTAATATATATTTTAATTTATTGATACAATTTTGCAGTTGTCACTCGGTGAAAGTGTGATCATTGACACTACATACAGTGGTTAAATGCTAACTGACGGAAGTGCAGAGCACTGCACACATGTGTCGACCACCTAGCGTAGGTTACACACACTGCATAGCGACAGGCGTTCTGGTTCTGTTACATCGCCCTGGCACGATTCCCACTGCGAAAATATAGGAGTGATTATGCTGGAAATTTAACATTTGAAAAGAGTTCAAAATTAATTAGAACAGGAAACAACGCCTTACAAGTATCACTTAAAGGCGACTTTTTTTTTTTTTGTTTCTGTCAATATTTTCTTTCCTAATATATATTGTTGCATGCTGTAATTCTGAGGGTGGGCTGGCTGGGGCCTGTGTTGAAACACCTTGAGAGCTGGCCATTGACACACAAGCCAGGCTGTCTCACAGTGGGAATCCCGACGAGAAACATTATAGGGATCGGCGTACGAGATTCAATTCGCGTCCAAAGCATGACTAAATGAATATTCTTAGACCCCTGTAATTCGGTGAATCCCTGGAGTTTGGCCGAAGTATATAAGGGCCGAATCAACAGATTTGAAGAGAGTTCGCTATTGATTGTGCTAGAGAAAGGTGCTATGCTTGAGGAGAGAGACTGGTGAAGACATCTTGGTGACGTCAGAGTCTACTGGGAGGCTACAGGCACATGCCTTCGGAGCAGTATTGGACGGAACAAGAGGACTGCTGCTGCTGGTCGACGGACAACAAGGAGGTGCGCGACAGTAGTCGAACCGAAGACCTCAAGAGAGAAGACGGTGTTGCACTCGGGGTGCTGCGCAGCACATGGTTAGCCATCACCACTTCGGACTGTTAATGTTGTACATTGTCACTATTTGAGATACTGTTGATTGGATATATGACTGAACTTTTATTGTGATTTGTAGTCTTTTATTATTGGTAAACATTTTTGTGCTTGAATTGTCAAAGTTAATTAACGTTTCTTTGGCCCTGTAGTAATTGTGTGCATAGTTAAGAGTGTTGTGAAAGTTATAGTTGATTACTGATTTGTGTATGTTTGTAAGCTTTGTGAGTTAGTAAATCAATAATTTAATTTAATTCTTTTATTTTTTATTATAATACCTCTATCTCAATGAGCTCAGAGAATTGCCCACATTTAAGTTTTTCTTAAACTTGTAACAATATAGAAACGTTGATCAAAATTTTGATTTATCACTTTTCGGACTATTACAATTATCCATCTAACGAATTTATTAATGTTAGTGGGTTTATTTTACAAAATGCAAACCAGTGTTGCTAACTATTTCGTTTTCATGAACTTTATATGAAAAATTAGTCTTTATTAAGTAGTTCCATATTTACGTACACAAAAGCATACCCAAACCTCTTACTTTAAGGTTTCTCTCCTCCCTTAATATTAACTTTAGGCCATAAGTCATAATGTATGTTTTCGTCATATTTTGTTGTCAGGAATCACATCCAAAAAGGTGTTGGTCAAATTATACACACACACACTCACCCAGAGAGAGAGAGAGAGAGAGAGAGAGAGAGAGAGAGAGAGAGAGAAAATCTCTGCGCGAGAAGTTTACGGATGTTAAAATTATGTTCCAACAAAAACGTGAGTATTTTGAAAGTGGTAATTATAGAGGCCTAGGTATCATATAAAAAATTATAAAAGAAAACAGTTTTCCATATTTGTAGATTTTGTGGTTTCAAGCACTTATTTTTCTAAAAACAGTTTTTAATCTTTTACTCGAAAGTAAAGCATACTACCGCATAGCATTGATGAGTAGTTCATATTTTATTGACGATTGAGTATTCCAGTAGTCCGCTCGACATCGTACCTTCCCATACCCCTTAACTACTGACTATAGGTTCCTCTAAAGGATTTCATTTATCCCGTTTGCGAAAGTGGATAATGGTGTTGACAAACGGACTGTTGGCAGTATTATGGCGAAGAAAGGACACATAGATAGTGTATGTAGTCAATAATCTAATGTATGCAAAGATAAGAAATGGAACAACTCGCATCATTGTGGTATGCAATCTGGAGAGGGGACGCAACAATATTGTTACAAGTTTAAGTAAAAACTTTATATGTGGGCAATTCTCTGAGCTCTTTGGGAAACAGGTCTTATAATTAGAAATAAAACAGTTAAATTAAGCGCAGGAATTAATAGCTCTCAAAGCTATGAAATACACAAAACTGCAAACAACTGTAACTTTCACAACAATTAGTACTTTGACAATGAAAGCACAATGATATTTACCATTAATCTATTAAAGACTACAAATCACAATAAAAATTCAGTCATATATCCAGTCAACAGTCTCTCTAATAGTGACAATGTACAACCCTATCAGTCCAAAGTGAGGATGGCTCATTATGTACTGCGCAGCACCCCGAGAGCACTGCTGTCTTCACTCTTGAAGACTTGTGTTCGACTCCTGTCGCGCACCTCCTTATTCACCTGTCGACCCTCAGCAGAAGTCCTCTTTTCTCACCCAGTACTGCTCCGAAGTTATGGGTCTGTAGCCTCGCAGTAGACTCCGACGTCACCAAGACTTCTTCCTGACATCACCAAGATGTCCTCACCAGCCTCTCTGCACAAGCTTAGCACCTCCTCCAAGCAAGACAAAAAGCGAACTCTCGTAGCACTCCTTATCTTGAATCACTAGGTAGACAGTCTCCTCAAGTAGCCAGTTACTGCCCTCCTAGACACAATACCGTCAGTGTTGTTCTCCACAGCTCACCGCCTCTGTAGCACTCCAACACAACACCGCAAGTGTTGTTCGTCCTTCCTTCAGCCCACTGGTGTCACACAGCCTCGACGCCACCGACCACCGCCGCCGTGTTGGCATCCTCGCGAAGCCACACCTCGTCAGCTCAGTCGCGCCGACACAACACCTTAGTGTTGTCTGTCCCTTCTGCAGAGCGCTGACGTTACTCAGATTCGACACCGACCACCGCCGCCGTGTTGCCATCCTCGAGACGCCACACCTCGTCAGCTCTGCCGATGTTACATCAGCCTCGATGCCTTCGTGATACCGCCCCCAAGGCGCTGGATCGTCTTCATCTCTGCGCAGCAATCAGTGTCTCCTCTCGACCCATCACTTCTCACGACGCCCATCGTCACTCACCACAGTGGCAATGCAGCTCTGAGGGCGCTGCCTTGCACCACTCTCGGTTCTCATTTCATACTCGCTGTCTACAAACTCATACTGATCCTCTTCAGAATTCCGACTCCAGACTCACTAAAACTTTTCAAGACTCCAGACTAGACTGACTATTATTGTGCAGTTCTGAGGCTTTTATACTACCCCTTTATTGACGTCAATCGTTGACGCAGCATAATGACCAAAGGTCTAAAAATAGACATTACCTCCTCGTGCCTGTTGGTAGTCATGTATACGCATTAGAGTCATCGGGGAATCCCAATGACGTCTCTCGGGAGTTGCGACATAGTTGCGAAAACCCACGACATTACTGGTAGTTTCAGGCTGTCCGCCTAGCATGATGTAACATGCCTGCTGCCAGGCCAACAAGTAACAGTATTGTTGTACCTGCCTACAATAAACCTAGGTCGTTTGGCGAATCACATAAGAAGGATTTTAGATGAGATAGTGTTGAACATTTCGCAGCAAAATGCTTATTTGTCAGTTGAGTGTGTCATAAGTTAGATAAGGAAGGTCACAAAGGTAAATGTGTAAATATCATTTGTGAAGGTCATGAAGCAGGGATGAAATGTAAGTACTACTTAGTGTGTTTAGTGAAGAGAAGATGATGAACTAAGATTTGATAGTGCTCCTGAACATAGGGGTCACTGAAGGTAAAAGTACAGGCATGGGAAATTTCAGTTTACAGGTTGGAGTTTACAGCAATTGTCATTTGGAGAAGATGTTAATTAATACGGGGGCAGTGGTGACCTTCTGCTTTGGTTCTCTTTATAAGCAATATGTGAAATATCAGGACATTGAAAGTTGATTACCAAAGGTATTGGTGGACAGTATAGGAAAACAGATGTTTAGGGAGAAATTAGCCCAGTGGTGAAAATTGAGCATTACCCTTTGCCATGTATGTATGCAGACTTTGAGGTGGTTCTGAAACCATTACGTACCAGCAAACTTGACCTGACCCTAGCAAATCATACACTTTCGCCTATCAAAAACACAAGGCGTGCAGTTACTGGTTATTATACAAGTGGACAATGATGCGATTCCTGCAGATTTGACGTGTATGCTGCCTAAGGAGGCAATTATTTACTGTGGTTAGGACATACTGTAGATGGATAATTTATGGAAGATATAGTGAGCATTGGGAAACTAGAGAAGGACATTTACGCCACTTCCAAACCAATGTTAGCTCTGTCAAATACTAAAAAATACATACAGACATGGATGATGCAGAACTGCTACTGTTCGTCGGTACTCACTGCTAAAAACTTCAAAGTCAGGGACAACAACAACTTCAGAAGCAGGTACACCAGTTCTGTTTATATCAGCTGCAAACTACTTCGTCGGCGCCCCAAGAAACTCATCGTATTTTTCTTCAACTTGGGTTTGGCAGCTGGGTTACAATACGTAAGAGATATTCATCATTCCACACCCAAGTGAGAAATGATTACATTTTCGAAACACTGGGGGGTCGTTTCTCTAACCAGTTTGAAGATACTTTTTGGTTCGTAGCCTTGCCTTACTGGCCGAGTACTTGCCGCAAACCAAATTCATCAACACAGAAAATTTTTGACCAAGACCAACTTTACCTTTTTACCCAGAAAGAGATTTCCCTTACAAATACACTGATGCTATAGCCAAATTGGAAGATGTCAGCCAGCATTCAAAAGCTGGCTTATAAAAAAAGTTTACCGACTCTGGCACTATTGAACAAAATCATGAGACAGCGGAGGCAGTATGGACCAAGTTTGGATGTTCTAGATTGGAATACTACTCAAACCTGAATTTGAAGCTGGACACCCTTAATATTGCAGATGTGTTTTGGAAAGTTTAAGTTCTGAGTTTGAAAACCTATAAGCTGAACTGTTTACACTATGTCAGTGCCCAGGGTTTTACCTTCGGTGCCATGTTGAGAAAAACAAGTGTCGAGTTGGAGCTCCTCGTTAACTATGATGTTTATAAGATCGTCGAAGAGGGTATCCAGGGTGGTGTAGCACAATGTGTCAAGCACCATGTGGATATTAACAACTTGTATAAGCTGACACATTCATTCTTGCAGTAGTTGGATGCCAACATTCCTTAAGGCTGGACCGTATCTATAGATCTACCTAAATGAAATTTCAAGTGTGTGGTCACCAATATCAACGACTTTTCCATCGTAGACAACTGTGATACTGGCTAAATTTCGGAGGTTGGTATCGAGTACCCCGTAACCGGGCATGTTCAGCACAGCATCTACCAGACTCGGAGCGGGCAAAACTTTTGACCATACTGCACGGAAAAGAGAATTACGTCATTCTTAATACAATCCTGAAGCAGGTGCTGGAACATGGGCTGAAGCTCAGGAAAGTTTGCAGGGTGCTCCAGTTCCATCAGTCCGAGTTGTTGAAGGCATACTTTGAGCTCAACACAGAAAAGTGAAAGGCAGTCACCTAATCATATTGAGAAGGAATTCTCCAAGCAGGTCAACAGTAGCCCTTTCGAAATGCTGATAAAAGACCAAAGAAAATGCCAAAAAAATGGAGCTCGTGTGTAGCGAAAAAAGATTGAAAATCTCGTGGCAAAACCTTATTTACAGGACATAATCATTTATAATGAAGACTAGTACAAATGAAACCATAATTTTTGATGAACCAATATATGCAGGTTTCGCGGGACTAGACCTGTGTAAACTCTACAGTTTACTCTCGTGTAATAAAAAAGTGGTAAGGAAATGACCTGGAGCTTGTGCACGTGGAAACATACAGCTTCGTGTACAAAGTTCGTACTGATGATTTCTATCAAGATTTGTGTACAGATGCAACATTTTCAGACGAGTTCGACACCAGTGGTTACCCCGTCGACCATCCCTGCTACTGTACGTCCAACATGAAAGTCATGGGGAAGCTCAACAACGAGGCAGAGGTAGACATAATTTCTGAATTACTGGGCCTGGGACAGAATATCCAAGACGCATTAGTTTCTTGTCAGGTGTGCTGTCACATTTTTGTCATGCAAGTATTTATGCATGGAGCATTATTAATCTATAGGTTTTTGCCATTTTAAGTAATTATTCGGCATTGCCTCAATATATTTTAGCGTTATATTTATTCTTTGTTGCACATTGGAGTAAATTTGTATCTTGTGAAATGCGAAACTGTTCCTTATTATAGTTTGTTACTATTGGTACACATACCAGGTATAAGACATGTACTCTGGCAAACGGCAGTCGAAGAAACGTACAGGATTTTCTTATCGGAAGATAAAGGCAAAACTAAGCAAGAATACGAAGAAACTGTCCCATAATATTATGCCAATATAATTGCCAGAGTTCATAATAACTTATTTAGTTAATGACATGCAAGGAGTCCGGGTAGTGTTTATGCAACTATTGCAACACAACTCATGTAACATTGTAAATTGTAAGTGGAGCACTGTTATTTATGTTGAAATCACTAGTGATCACATTTTTCCCCATTATATTCGTTCGGCCCTCAATTACCTTCTGAGGATGACATACAACACCAAACCAGTTGGTTGACAATTGTTTAGTCAAAATTTGATCATGAATTTTAAATAGTTATATTTTAAATTGTTAAAATATTACGTTGACGCTGAAAAATGTTACAATAAGCGTTTGTTTTCAACACAACCAAAAATCAGATCAGATTTGATCACAGGGCCAACTGAGTTATTGATTCCTGGAAGGGCAGTCCTTCAGGATTTTTCGAACAGTGGTGTATTTAAAGGATTGTCTGAAATGCTACCCCTTGGATGAGGCAACATATTATTTCGTATTCGTAACCTAAAATAACATAACCAAACTCAACGTAACGTAATGTAATGCAAGGAAACCTATCTTAACAAACTGGCTGCTTAACCGCTGAGGTCCCGATTCGGCAGTAAACTCTAAAATCTGTTACAATACGATTTGCTCTAAGATCGTATAGCAATATTTTGTGTTAACTGAACATTACATATTATGTAAATTTATATAAAGTTATACAAACGTCAGATGCATAAATAAAAATAATACAACACGCGTATCCTCTCGCAAATGCGAAACAATGCAACATATATGCTGCATTCACATTACGCAGCATACTTTGCAATTAACGAATTTTCATGTAGTGACAGTGGATTTTTGCTATAGCCTATGTTTAACTTCACCGTGTACCCAAAAAAATAAACCAACATCAAAAGTTTTAGACAGTAAAATAATTAATTCCTTCAAATGTTCTCCCATAATTAATTAACAAGAATCTTAACATGTTTCTACGAATGCTTTAGATTACGAACTAAGATACAACGGATGGACGTAGTTTGAAAAATAATTGAAAAGAAAATTTATTTCACAGTATGTAGGATTCGAACCTGTAAAAAATACATAGCTCGCTCGAGTATGTAACCACACCAACCTCTCACGCATTTGAATAGAATGTTTTTGTTTGTGTGTCCCACTACAAGCTGAAAATATCAGTTTATACAGTGGAAAATATTACACTTTATTGCATTACGTGGAAATTGAAAAAGAGATGGTCTGT
>PNEQ01119038.1:30123-77605 GCA_003012365.1 Medauroidea extradentata
TATATATATATATATATATATATATATATATATATATATATATATATATATATATATATATATATATATACATATACATATATATATATACACATATATATGCGTGTGTGTAAGTGTGTGTGCGTCTGTTAAATTACAGCAATTATAGAGTTAATCAATCAACATATAGTTTGTGTAATTTTCATGTTTGAAGTGTTTAGAGCAAATTCTAGTAAATCTATAAACACTCACAAATTAAATTTTATAACCTTATTAAACCGGGAACAGGAACGGTAAGTGCACACATATTAAACGTTACCATTACATTTACTTTTATTTAAAACTATTACCCACATTCTACACACTTCTTCAGTCTTATGATACCAGAATTACTGAATCCTGATTCTCTTACTTTCTGTGTGTGACTGTGAAAGCAATAAACTGCAGAATTAGGCATGGAAAATACCCCAATCCTGCAAATATAACGAAGGAAACATTGTTCCTTTAGCAGCGTGAATTATTGTCAGTTTGTTGTGAGTGCAAATGTGATCTCTTGGGAAGGACTACTGCTAGCTAGGTAGTTGGTATGTGACGCTGTACCCTTGGCTGACGTACGAAGGAAGATCAGGTACCTGGAGGGATGTTATGAAACTTGACCACCTGTATTCTTCTCGGCTACAGTCGAAGATCTCGTGAAGATAATCCTGAATGGCATGCAGTTAGCGAATCACTCGTTGGAGGGCACTAATCTCACATCATCCCATCCCCTCTTTCGGTGTGTCGACAGTTGCATACATTTAGGGGAAGTATTGGTTGCAGCTGTTGAACGTAATGCCATATTCTGGATTTTATTCAGAATATTCTTAACTCCCATTATACCTTAATGATCCCAGGACCAGCTACTATTCTAAGGACGCAACTTTAGATGAAAATATGAGGCTTGTTGAAACTTGCTTGTACTTTCCGAAGATGTAGACGACGTACGTTTTTCTTCGCTGTAGGTGGAACTGCACCTTTACACATCTTGGAATTTCCAGGCAAGTTATCGTTTCGTGTATTCACTTCACCACAGTCAACACAACGATGTGTCTGGCGATCAGTATTCACATCACAACAATGTTTCTCATGTCTTTGCGCATCCTGGACGAACCCGGTAATTTTAGCACACTTGCGACATGAGTGACTTGCAACTTTTGCAGATGTTGATGTGACGACTGAAGACGCAGCAATGTGAGTAAATGTAAGTATCGTACTGAGAGGTACAACCGAAGAAAACATAGGTGGTGGACGACGATGCATCAGGCAGATACACGTCATAAAATTAACGTTTCGTCTTAATCGCTGTAAGAAAGACGATCTGTCACGTATCGCATCAGACGAAGAACTGACAGATTAGGCAGCTATCGATGCCTTATACAGCCTGAGAGAGGTTTACGTGTAACGACATCAACAACAAATCACAAGCAAGGCCGCAAAAGCTGAAGGTGAACAATGAAGGTACACCATCAGATTAGGATGAATTCGTTTAGATAAGGTTAGGTAGGTAAATTTAGGTTTCGTTATGTAAAGAGGCATACAATGCAACATATACTTGAAAATACGAAACCAACTGAAATATATTTACTTAAAAGACAATTATACTATCCATCACGTATCGAATCAGCCGACGAATTGCCAAATCAGGTAGCTATTTTTGCCTTAAGTAGCCCGAGAGGCTTAAGTGTGACATCAAAAGCCAACCACACTTATCTAGTAATCACCTCTTAAACTCAAATGTATAAAAGTACATTATGACACTACAAGACACAACAAAGGCAAAAAAACGTATGAACTTTTGTTGAGGTCAAGGTCAATAAAGAGATGATGGTCAGACAGGACACCTGTCCCGACTTCAACATAACTAATATTACTGTTCTCCGTGCAATAACCAAATGACTACTTACCAAAAAGTGCAGATATAAAGTAAACTGTAGATTTATGGTATTCAGTTTGTATAGTTTAGCATCAATGCGTCTGAACGATCACGAAAATAAAGGTTTGTGTGAGCTCTGTGCTCCGCAATTGAAAAACCGACGCGATATTTTGTAGCACTTTTAGCATATGTTAATATGTGAGATTTAAACTATCTCTGAACATATACAGGAATATTATTTAAATAGAAGCAATAATAAGACATGCTGGCAACGCCATAGGGGCGTGGGATCGAAACTCTTAGTGGGCAGTAAAATTTATTTTCCTGAAAGCAACTCTGATATTTGATGACCGAATCAGTGCTGTTTAAAAAATAATAATCGAAGAATATTGCGCAGACAGAGAATAATGTCGTATATCTTATCCAGAAAATTAACTGTTTACATCATTTAAATAGAAAACTGACCGAATCGTGAAAAATAATTGTATCAGATAAAATATAGAATATAAAAATATGCCTGAAATGATGATAAACTTTATTAATGGCAGCTTTACAACTTTTTGCGTATATTTTCACCAATATTGAAACCAGCTTACTATTTGATCTTGTGACATATGTAACTTAAACGATACTACTTAATAAGATAGCATCAGATGTTTAACTTTCTGACGGTACAGATATTGCAAACAATAAAAAGGAGGCCACCCTTGTAATTTCGATGACAATGGAATGCATAAATCAACGTTTTCTGTAGATTAAATGTCACGAATAGAACCGAATGAATATTCAGTGTATTATCATTTCATGTCTTTTCATTCCCCGCTATTTAAGAAAAATATAGTTTTATGCTGGATTTTCAAGGTTTTATACATCCCTTAAAATTACATTTAAGTACAATGTTTCAAACGTGTTTTTTGCTGTTTTTTTTTTTTTGTAAAGTACGAAATACCGTATTTTGCTAAAGATTTTTTTAAAAATGCTTTGCACATGAACGCAAAGACACTAAACAGATCCATAAAATGCAAAAATAAAGAGTGTGATTGCAATGTCTGCTCTCAGACTTCTGGGAGGCTAACCTGTAAAGTAAAAAATATTTGTACAGTATTGTAAATAAGTTAGTCTTTTAAACCGTTTTCGTAAGTGATTTGAGTCATTTTAAATAACCGATTTGGATGAATTTGTAGTTCAGTTGTGGGAGTTAGAATTCACTTTAATACAATAAAGGATTTACAGGATCCTGCAAAATTACATGTAAATATTTTGAACGAACAGTGCTCATATCAACAAGGAAACAATTATACTAGCATATGTCTGTTTCTGCACTAGAGTTCACAATATGTAACGTTCAGAGCATTGCGCATGGGTTAAATCATGTTACTGTGGAATGTCTTTGCATCTCCAGGATGAGTGAAAAAACACCGTAATTTTGAAGGTCTGTATAATCACAACCAAACAACTTACAATGTTGTGTGACCACTCAAAAAAGTGCAACGGTTAAGTTTTTGTACCATAACTTTGTAAATGTTCAATGTGACTGCCAAGAGCAGCACGAATCACATCGATGCAATACTCTTAACTCGTTCCACACTCGTGTCAGCGAGTCCGGTGTATTGGTGTGGATTGAATACGTAATTCTTGTTTTGAGTTTGGCAATGTTAACCGGCAGTGATGGAACGAACACGAGATCATTTATAAACCCCCACAGGAATATATCATACGGGCTGAGATCTGAACTCCTTGGGGGCCAGTGAAGAAGTGGCTGGTCACAAGCTGCTCCGCGACAAATCCAGCTTTGTGGCAACGTCTCGTTCAGGAAGTCGCTAACAGCTAAGTGCCAATGGGGTGGTGCACCATCCTGCTGGAAAATTAAGTCTCCCGCCGCCTCTTCTAACTGAGGAAATAACGATTCGCTAAGCTTGTCCAAGTAAAATATCCCAGTAACAGCGGACTCTTGTAAAAAGGAGCCGAAAACAGTGTTTCTCGATACAGCGCAAAACACGTTCACTTTGGGTGACGCGTGCTCGTGTTCGGTGGTTTCATGTTAAGTCTCCTGGCCCTATGTTATAACGTTATGCCGGTTGACGGAAGCGTTGACGTGAAACGTTGTTTCATCACTAAACACCAGCTTTGAGATGAAGGCATCGTCAACCTCATTCCGGACAAGAATGTCCGCCCAGTAACACGTCTTAGTGTGGTATTCTTCAACATTTTCACTTGCGGCCCGCAAAGAACCCACAAACTCCACACGCTCGTTGCTTGAGAGGGATACAGCCCGCAAACAACACTCAAATCATTTGGCAGATTCTTGAACGAAAGCTAAGTTGAGAGAGCTCTTCTTCGACTAGAACAAATAAAATGGTGGCCAAGTGTTTCGAATGGGAAATCATGCGTCGTAATTTTTTTAAATATCCTGTAAAACGTAAATTAACTGCTACGAAGAAAGTTAATAATATGGACTTTATGGAGATAAAATGTTGAAAACAATTGTGAGCAGCTGAAATATTAAAAGTAAACTGTGTACAACAGCTACAATGTAATTTTAAATACAATGATTAACATTAATAATAACTCTTTTGGGCAGACAATAAAAAAACATACACATGTCTAAGATTAACGGCCTGTGTTTGCTTTAAACGAAAATCGATAACGCATTCTGTATGTGAGTCACAGCACTACTAAAAATCTACTTTTCTATTCTCTAATAACATATTGCAATTTTTGTTCCAAAGTATTTTACATTTTACACTTTATTTTATTTGCGCCACTGAAGAACTGTGCTCGTTGAATTGTTCGCCGAATACATCAATCCCGCCTCAAAGTGCCGATCGTGCACTATCATCGAAATTGTTGAAGAAAATGATACGCTATTTTGCCAAGTTACGAACAGGCTGAGAATAGGTAATGTTTGCGAAGAGGATAGGATAGGCCCATACCTCTCGTAACTTTGCGAGTCCACGCAGCGTATTCAAGACGCAAACGACTCGCTAACTGCGTTCAAGAATCCTGTTTCTGTGCGGGAAAGATGCGCACTGGATGCGTCGCGCATTCTCCGCGCAAATGGACTATGAAAACCGCCCTCGGTTCTCTGTCCCTTTCAGTAAGAGCCTGCACAAGCAGTAACCTGTATGGTTTGAATAGCAATCCCTTCCGCAACGCTCTCCACACAGTCAACTGAGGGAGTCTTATTTCCCGGCTAGCTCGCCGAGTTGATTTTCATGGACTGCGCGCGAACGCTTGCTGAATCCGTTGCACATTGTCGTATGACACACGCGGCCGCCCGGAACTTTTGCTTTTGCACAGGAAACCTTTGTCATGAAACTGACTAAACGACCGTATGATGCTCAAACTATCAGGTGTACGACGTCCGTATTTGCGACGGAATTAGTGTTAAACAGTTGTCACCGATTCACATTACGAAAAGTTAATGACACAGAACGCCGTATGTTGTTCCGTCGCCATTGTGTTGCGGACTAGCATTCCACACACGCTCGTAGTGCAAAGAAGGTAGCCCTTAGTGCCCTCTAGTTGCGCACAAATAAAAACTTAGACCGTACTCTCGCCCTTCACCGCCACATAACTAGGCTTCTGGACGATTTCCACACCATTATTACACTGGATATGCTAGCACGAATGTGGAACGAATTAAAGTATCGCGTCGATGTGACGATGTGGGTCGTGCTGTTCGTGGTGGTGAACTTGAACATTAACAAAGATATGGTACAAAAACTTCATTGTTCCACGGTTATTTTGAGTGGTCATATAACATTGTAAGTTGTTTGGTTGTGATTAAACAGACCTTTAAATTTGGGGAATTCTTTTTTATTCACTCTGTATTATTGACAGCTACATACCAAATGAATCGTATTTAATTTCACGGTAAGCTCTGTTCAATAAAACTTCTAAGAGGGCCGATTTAATATCGCTTTTTTATGAGTGAATTGCAAAATTTGCACCTGCATTGCCTCTGGTTACGCTGTAATGAAATTAAATACACAAAAACACATAAGTAAAAGACGTCATGTGAGTGGTGCAAATATATATATATACATATATATATATATATATATATATATATATACATATATATACACATATATATATACATATATATACACATATATATATACATATATATACATACATATATATATGTATATATATTGTTATAAGTTTGAGACTACAAACTTTATAATGTGGGCAGTTCCCATGAGTTCTTTTGGGATAGAGGTCTAATAATTATAAATAAAAGAGTTAAATCAAGTACTGGATTTAATAGCACACAAAGCTACGAAATACACGAAACAGTAATCAACTATAACTCTCACAAAACAATTAATTATGCACACAATTAGTACTGTTCCACAGAACGTTACTTAACTTAGACAATTAAAGCACAAGAATATTTACCATTAATTAATTAAACACTACAAATCACAAAATCCTGTCATATATCCAATCAACAGTTACTCAAATGACAATGTACAACATTAACAGTCCTAAGGGAGGATGGCTCACCATGTACAGTGCATCACCCAGAGTGCACCACTGTCTTCACTCTTGAAGTCTTCGGTTCGACTCCCGTCGTACACCTCTTCTTCACCTGTCGACCCGCAGCAGAAGCCCTCTTGTCTCACCCAGTACTGCTCCGAAGGTATGTGCCTGTAGCCTCGCAGTAGATTCCGACGTCCCCAAGACGTCTTCCTGATATCACCAAGATGTCTTCCTGACATCACCAAGATGTCTTCCTGACATCACCAAGATGCCCTCACCAGCCTCTCTGCACGAGCTTAGCACCTCCTCCGAGCAGGACCAATAGCGAACTCTCGAAGCACTCCTGCTCTTGAATCACCAGGTAGATAGTCTCCTCAAGTAGCCAGTTACTGCCCTCCTCGACACAACACCGTCAGTGTTGCTCTCCACAGCTCACCGCCTCTGCAACACTCCAACACAGCACCACAAGTGTTATTCGTCCTTCCTGCAGCCCGCTGGCGTCACACAGCCTCGACACCAACAACAGCTGTAGTGTTGCCATCCTCGAGACGCAATATCTCGTCAGCTCAGTCGCGCCGACACAACACCTGAGTGTTGTCTGTCCCTTCTGCAGGGCGCTGATGCTACTCAGCCTCGACACCAACCATTGCTGCCGTGCTGCCATCCTCGTGATGTCACACTTCTTCAGCTCCGCCGATGTTACATCAGCCTCGACACCGTCAGCTGAGCCTCTCGGCCCGTCACTTCTCACGACGTCCATCGCCACCCCAGTGGCAACACCGCCCCTAGGGGCGCTCGCTGCCTCACACCTCTCTCGGTCTCACTTCATCTTCACTATCACAAGACTGCACAAGGCTGACTCTTCCCGACTCTCTTCCAGACTCTGCAATACTAGACTCCGCACAAGACTCTTCAATACTGACTCTTCACTACTCGACTGACTCATGTTGCGCAGTTCCGATGCTTTTATACAGCCCCTTCAATGACGTCAAAGGCTGATGCAATTGGTGACCTGAAGTCTAAAAATAGACATTACCTTTGTCGTACTTGTTGATAGTCACGTATTTGTACTGGCGTCATCGGGGAAACCCAGTGACGTCTCTCGGGAGTTGCGACATAGCTGCGAAAACCCCTGACATCACTGGTTGACTCACAGGGCTGACCACCCAGCATGATGTAATGTGCCTGCTGCCCGGCCAACACGAAACAATATATATATATATATATATATATATATATATATATATATATATATATATATATATATACATACATATATATGTTAAAAACTTCTGCACAAGTACATTAGCTCCATGCGCGCATGCGCAGCTAAAAACGCGGAGGTATTCAGTTTTAACTGTGTCAGTAGGTGCAAGTGAAGACCCGTTTTAGGCTATTTTTACACGAAGCGTCAGAGCGTATCGTCATAGGCGCGTCGTCGCTAGCTGTACGCCTGTGTGCAGAAGACAATGTTGTTAAATTCGAGTCTCCACGCGACGCGCCAGTGTATCGTTTTCGTCACGGCATGAAAGCTGCATTACGAGAGCCGTACAGCAATGTAGGCGTACGTGAGAGGGCACATACATTCTAGGTGTACAACATGAGTGAAAATATTCTAATACAATTTGTGCAAATCGTTGAAAAACACCCGTGTTTGTATAACCATACAACAGCAGAATATTCTAGGAAGGATTTGACAGAAAAATAATAGAGTGAAATAGCCCTGGAAATAAATTGGACCGGTATGTACCTGTAATATAGAAACACACACACATATATATAATAAGATAATAATATTGCGGTTTTTAAAATGCAAATAAATGTCTCATTTCACTGGCATTACGATTAACAATATGCATTATTAATAAACATGCATTTACAAATGAAGAGAGGTAGTACAAGGAAAACTACAAACATTGTGTAGCTCTATTAAGTAACAACATTTATTAGAGTGTTTGATAAAGGCCTTTTAGAAAGCATTGTGGTTAAAATTAAAATTTAATTGATCAGAATAAAAAACTGATGCGTTCATTTGTGGTAAATCATAAACGTATGAGTTGGTACGCTCACTAACAAACTCTGTTAAATATGCAAACATTATGTTACACAGAAACATTAAAAATCATTCCTCAACCACAACTCATTGTCGTCATATTTGTGTTATTAATACCACTAGTATGGGCAGCAGTATCCCCTACTGATAAAGGATTTCCACTATTCCGCTGTCATGAATGTTTCACACATGGCTTAAATTACCATAAACACAGTAATTCCACTGCTACGGTAGTGCGTTCCGTGGTTGAACAAAGTAACTGTTCAGATATTCACGTAAAATGTGAGGTGGCGGTGTATTGTCTATATGTTGACGTTTCCCACAACAATGGTCATATTTCTTGGAGTATAGCTTGATTCACTTTGGCGGTGTGATCTGTGTAGAATGGACTTACCCTTCTTCGAATGAAATTATGAAGTATACAACCACATTTTGCTATTGAAATTGTGGTATCATATTTGTGGCACCGGATAGGTGCGAGGAAAATTTGGAATTTTTTATGTCAGCATACCAAATGTACATTCTAAAGTTTTTCTGCCATGAATCAGTCGATAATTGAAAATCCTCTTAATTTTAGTGATGTTTCTTTCAGGATACGGACTCATTCCATTGCGTCTCAGAGGAAACATATTGTCTGCAACAAAATAGTACAGAAATACATTTTCACCTTCGTCATGTGAAAGTCGACGTGCAGTAGGAATACTCGTGTTCGCACTTTCCGGCAAACGTCCAATCGTTGACACACGAAATACACCACATCACTGTTTCTGGCCGCGAATCCACAATAAATCATTGTGAAAAAACCATCTTCATCACATCATTCCAGTAAAATAACAGAATGATAGTTCTTATAGTTAAAGTTTGTAGAGCCAGAATATGGTAAATGTTTGGATCCGGATGTGCTTGCCACCATTAGCACCCACACAATTCGGTAAGCGCGACAGCTCATAATATCTACCCGCGATATTTTAAAGCCTTCTGTGTCAGGTAACGGCATGCTCGTTGTTCTTAAAGATTCTCAAATTGCAGAGGCGGTTTCCTCTACTCTCTATAGTTCATGTTCCTCTTGCAAAATGTAATCCTAGTGAAGTAAACGTGAATCCTGTAGCAAAGTACCTGAAGTATAAAACCACCCAATATGGCAACTTTTACTAACAATACAAAACTACTATGAAGCCTTTGCTAGTAAATCGTTGCCAGTTGGAATCCGTTGGCGAGAAAATATAAATTACGTAATATTATTTTGCCGATGACATTGCCGAGTTACTAAATAAATATAATAAAAATAAATTTAACGCTTCAACCGAATTGGGTAAGGCTTTGAGTAACTCGTAGCATTTGAAGTGTTGACATTGGTTTAAAGAGCATACAATATAGTTGGACCTAAATTAAAGTGGATTACTGCTAAATAAAAGAAACCGTATTACCTGAACGACATCACGCAGTTCTTTCTACCTAACGTACGGCCTATGCAACACTCTCAGCAACAATCATCAAACATTTTACTTTGCGAAACAAGTCAGGATGAAGTACGCCCTACTAAACCCAACTTAAATTAACCAACAGACGAAACAGAGAAAGACTCAGACACGTTTGCGAAGGTAACAACAAAAGAAACGTTAAACGTCGATCAGGCGATGTTGACGAGGCGTTCATGCAGTATTTTAAGAAGAAGGATAATCGAAACCAAGATGATCACCGTAGAATGTTTCTTCTCAGTTTGCAACCAGCCGCATTTACACTAACTGAAACTAATTTACGACAATTCAAAATTAAAACAATGTCATTGCTTGAAGGTCTGCTGACACAACAAAGGTCTCAAACATCATGTCTCTCGAAACAAACTTTATTAACCCCGTCATTAACACAGGGCACTAGCTTCACTGCTAAACCTTCACCTGCATCGTGTACTATTTCTCCCCATCAGCCTGTTGGTTCGACAGCACCTTCACCTGTTCATTACTGTACTAGTGAACAAAGACCAAACTACCCAATAGATGCATCCAATGTATGTTACACAGATATGAACGTATAATTGCAACAGATTGATAGCATCCATCCCTTTAGAATATCGTAAATGTATATTACGTTACTTTTTTATTTTTATTTTGTCCGTTCGTACCATTCTTCTTTATCGTTTATGATAATAGTGTTATTTTGAATTATTAAACATGAAGGAAATAACACGGGACTGATAAATAACTAGGCTACATGGCTAAACATATGTGTTATAGTGCAACACAAATTTAATATGTGCATAACGATATATTTGTAGTTTGTATTTTAAAAATTAGCCATAAAGCAATGAAAATTACAAGGCTTGAGTTTAATGTTGTAATATCACTGAGTTGCTGTATAAAATTAAGTTCGTTCAAGTGGTATGAATTCATAATTTTATGTTTGTATGAATTATTATTAGTTGTGTAAATTTTACTTGCGAGTACATTTTCCTTTTACAAACAATTGTAGCTATCATACATTTCTTATAATGGCACACCAAAGTCAAACTTCGCATGTTATGCTGCAATGTAAATAGCAAGCGACATTTAACAGAAAAATGCCATCTTGTCGCTATATATATGCTACAAAAATTATTAAAGGCAAAAATATTACCACAATAAACTACGTTTCAAAATTTTTGTATTCAGATGTTCTACTGCGATTGTTCATTTTACTCATCTAAGTAAGGCTACCCATTAGCTTTACGTCATTTTAAAGACCTTATCTATTACATTTATAACATTCCATTGTGGTTGTTGGCCATAGCTATTCCATTGAGTCTGAACTGCCCCGTTTCTTGTGGCGGATCTAGGAGTTGAAAAAAAAAGACGTGTCTCGCATTTCTAAATTTGACTGTATTTGAACTTAAAATTTTTTTACATGTTTCAGTTACAAGTTTCATGATTTAATTTATTGACAAACTAGATGAAAACAACAGCCTTATTTATTGTAATATATTCATTTTCATACAATACACGTTTCAACACCTTATTGCAGGAAAAAAATGCATAAAAAGTTAAACTTTCTGAAAACTGAAATCTTATACTTCTGAATACAGTGGCGAATGTAGAAACTAAAAAAAAAGAGAGGTCTGGTATTAATGATCTTAACAATATTTATAGTCCATATTTGCAGAATGATCTCGACTCAATAAGATTAAGAAAGATAACATTCCTTCAACCGTCATTGCATATAAATTTCAGTACATAAAATGTATTGTGGTTTTCAAGCAATGCTCCATTTCCTTAACTCCTAGCAAACAAGTGTCTAATTTAAGTTTTCGCATTTAACCTACAGTTTAGTGTCAAAACAGCTTTTCTATTTTCCCGAAATTTGGCAAAAGTGAAATCTTTTCCGTCTTTATCTCACCCATTCAATTATTATATGATTCTTAAGCATAATTTACGTCGTAATATGCCCAATTTTTAAATGAATTATACTAAAATTTTGTAAGATATAATGTTTGTGTACGTCAGGAGCTCGCCTTTATGCCAGAAAATTGCGCTGTTTATTAGAAATCCGGATTTTAGTACTAAATGAGTGCCAAGCGTGTTTACTTACAGAAAGAAGAAACACTTCAGACAGCTATTTATCGTAGTCACAAGATAAAACGGTTAGGTATAATTAACGTGATTTTGGAACCTCTCACAATAGCCAAGAACGGTTTTTAGAGTGCCGCAGATAAAAACCTATTTCCCTGACAGAGACCACCGCTGGACTTTGCTACTCACTTTCCAGCAGTAAAGTTATGTGGCCACTGTTTAAAGTGCCATAGGAAAAAATCGAATTACGACAATAGCACATTCTAATCGAGTTCTCCTTGTGTAAAGGACGATGATGTTGTTGACTTGCGTATACCAGTGCCGCTATTTCTGCTTTCCAACTCCCATGCTTCGATAAAGACAAAGAGCTTGAATGTAGAGGGCCCCTTAAGGCTCGGCATCAGCCGCTATATTGAATTATTTAATTTTTCGCTCTTATGAAATTCTGAGGACATAAATGTGAAATTTGCTAGTATAATAATTTCAATTATATTTACCTGGCGCTACAATAAAATCATCGCAGTTGGACATTTAACGTATATTTAAGCCGCAGTTAGTATAGCATATTTTTATATTCTTAATTTTCTAGACTGGTTGGGGCTTAAATATTCGTTAAAAGTTCAACTGCAATGCTTTTATGGTAGCGCAAAGTAAGAAGAATTTATATAATTGTAGCAATTTTAAAATTTTTCTTATCAGATTTTCAGAAGACCGAAAAATAATATAATTCAATATGGCGACTGATGCCTAGCCGTAAGGGGTATAACTGTGGCAGTTCATGGAGTTTGGTTGGTTGTTTACAACTGATTTCTTTAGTGCTGGTGCGATGAGATGGACTACGTGGTGTGGTGGGTGAAACTAACGTACATGTTATGTGAGATAAGACGCATCGGTCAGTCTTCTGTCTTTTAGATTTAATGAATAAACCAAATTAAATGTCAAACAAGAATACTAATAGATAAACATAAAGAGACAAGAAATTTTCGTTGCCCACTCTGCACCCCATGTCCCCGCTAGTTTCGGCACCCCTGGTACACTTGTAAAACGCTTCACGTGTAAACAATCAAGCGCATAAGCATAGTCTCTGCATTACGAATATGCATCTATTCTATGGCTATTCGACTCGTATGGAAAGGGCCTTACTTACTCTGCACCTCCACAGCACTGCATCGGGGTTAACAGAAGGTAGTAATATTTAATCGGGGCCTAGATTAACATAATTCAACCCGCGCGCTATACGTTGTACATTATGTGATTTGTAGTACAGACGCGTTGCGTTTTTGTACCCGCAATCATTTTGCGCACTGTAAAAACATTTGGTGTAATTTTGAACACAACGTACATGGCAGCAATGTTTCCATCAACATACGTGTATTTTTACACCAACATTGTTTTCATAGTTTTGAAATTCGTCACAGTAAACATTCCAATCATATTTGTAAAATAACCGGGCCACTGAATCACTGTTTCTACATTATGCTTCTGCCAAATTGCACAAGCCGTCAGATACAAACAGATGTTGACTGTTGTAATTTTACGAGTGCAAGAAGTTTAAACAATATTTTTTATAGTATTTATTATTTTCTTTGACGCAATTGTGGTATATTCACTACTATACTTTTAATGAAATACCAACAAACTGAAATATTTTCTAGTTCCTGAAGGAATTCGAACCTACGACCTTGGAGCTATCCAAACCTCTAACCACCAGACTGCAATGCAATATAGAATTAATATATGTTACCAATAGAACACATAGTACTGAACTTAGGTGCTGACTTAATACGAAAGTTTCAGAATTTTGTCTATCGTCATGTAAATAAATTGCAATGGGCTTATTAAGTGCTCGCTTTATTATTAAGTAAACTGACTCTCATACTTTAGAAACGTAGCTTAGGGAGCTAATTATATTCTCTGTTCGCTGAGTGTGCTATCTACACCAACGTTCGCGCGTAAAATCTAACCTGCGGGCCTATTCCCTAACTTTTTCAGTCCTTTATGCGATCTTTATACAAAGACAATTAGTCGGTAACTATTTTACGACAAGAACTGGTATTCTGTAACTAAAAATGGTGCCGTGACTGTCTTTCAAAAGTCTTGTTACCCTCTTTACATAAATATCGGGTCCTATGGTATTTTTACGAGACAACTTTCATGAAAATGGCCAACATATTTAAGTTGTATTGTACAATAATTCTCTTTGGAGAACATATCCGATCGAAATTCTGCATGATGGAGACAGAAATACGTTTTTTTTTTCGTAAATATTAAATTTGTTTCATGGATTATAGTTCTGTGTATATTAACATTTACTGCTCAAAAATTAAATGACACATTAATTCAGCATGCATGCTGCTATCTCTTGGCCTTAGAGACACTTACACAGTACTGTGCTGTTACCTCTTGTAAAAACTGTACATTAACTTTCTTCTCGAGGCTAGTTGTTTAAACTTTTAAATCAGCATTCTAAAGAAGAACAAATACGATTTATACTATTTAAAATTAAATTTAAGTATTTAGTAATTGAAAGCACACAGTGAAAACTGAGGAAATATAATTTAGTAAGTAGTGGGAAGGTTTTCAGTGTTGCCATGCACATTAATATTCTGCACTGTTAGAAAAAATTTCCTTGAATTTACGGAAAAGTACAGACAAAAAACTATCCAGAAATCTTCGTAAAGTAACGGACACTCAGTTTTTCTTGATAACGGAACCCTCTGTATAATTATGGACAATCCGTTTTCCGCAAATAATTAAATTTCTGTAGGCTACTAGTACTCCATTTTCCAGAAATACGACATATCCTTATTTATTATGTTTTCTCGAGATTCTAACACACTATTTAGTAACCTGAAAAAATTTTCGGAATTTGCTGTGATTCGAACCCACAACCTTAGAATTACCAGGCAGAAGCTGTAACCATTTTTTTCCTTTTCATTCATTTATTTACACGAACATATTACAACACAATTACAAACCCAATGATAATAAAATTGTCACCGAACATAACAAATAACAGAAAAACATAAGCACTGCAGAACTGTTACAGAACTGGTATACCACACATAGATGCAATATCTCCGAAAGGTCGGAAATAGGAACTCCTGTAAAAGACTCACAACAAATTGGTAATACTGACAAGAGGGGAGAGACCAGTGTGTCGCAAAACTTTATTCACACAACAAGTCATGCAATCTGTATCATTAACAACTATAACACATCAGAAATTAAAAAAGTATAGGTATCTGCTAAAATGCATCTGAAGCGTTCCTCGACGGGCCGTGTTCCATCGATCTTCTCGAAGCACACCGATGAAGTCACGAAGGGTGCAATGCTGAGTATTGTGCAGGAGGAAATGAATGGCGTGAAAAATCAGCCAATGGGCTGCACGATGTTTCACCGCAGGAAACAAGTAGAAGTCACAATGCAGGAGACGAGTGTCATCGACATCTTGATCTTGTATTAAGCGGCGCAGTTGAAAGACGCACCGCCTCCAAATCGGTTCAGCAATGTCATTGTAAAGAGCAAAAGCTGCCGAGCGGATATCTGTAGATAAAGCGGCATCACCAATAGCCTTCCAAGTGCGTGACCATCGGAGATGGGGATCCTTGGATGCTACCACTGGCATAATGTCACGTCGTATCAACCGACGATAAAGGGCTTTCGGTGAGGCAACGAAGCCCTCCGGCAAAATTTCGACAGTTGTCTTGATAATGTCCATAGCCGATCTATATGGTTGAAGCAACCGAGCTCCTAAATCCCATGTCGACCGTTGAATAGCTGCATAGAGATTGGCACGAAGCACAGTTTTAATGGCAGTTGCTTTATGTATGGCAGCACACTGCGTGTCACGGTCCAGCAAACCCAAGTCTCCTGCTGATACGGAAAGGTAGAGTTCTGTACGGGCCGTTTTAAAAATGAACTAGGGCCACACAATCCATCCAACATATTTTAATAGCTGAGCATTAATCGGATGAGAAAGAGGGAAAAAATGAGCCAAATACCATAATTTGGATAAGACAAAAGGGTTCATCAACGACGCAAGTAGTAGAAGATTAATGTCCCGCAATGAAGAGATAACTGATGCGCTCGTAATCTTGTAATGGCAGTCTGCCAGTTGTGCGAAACCATACGTGTAGCATCATTCAGGAAATAAATGCCCAAAATGTTGTTGTTGTCGACAATCGGGAAGGGCCCAGGGTCTAAAAGAACATTATTTGCAGCCGGATATAAGAAGAGTAAAGATGATTTGTGGACATTTGTCCTCAAGTTGGAAGCACGTTTGAATAAGTCCAGGGCATCCAGAGTGTTCTGTAAGTCTTTCTGCGACTGAATTAAGCAGGTAAGATCATTTGCACATACATTCTTTGTAAGGGAGCCAGCTGAAAATCGGAGACCCAGAAGTATGTTGTACAAAAGACGGCACAATGGTTCGATGGCAATTGTGAATAGAATCATCGACAACGGGCAGCCCTGTCGCACAGATCCGGGAATGGCAATAGGAGAGCTGAGAAATCCGTTCAATTGTATATGTGACATGGCCCCATCGTGGAACATTTGAGCTCATTCTACAGCAGCTAGTGAAAAATGGAAATTACGCAATACAGCCAACATATAGTGATGGTCCATTCGGTCAAATGCCTTATCCATATCAATATTTAGAAAGGCAGCTGTTTTATGCTGGGCCGTGACATATAAATGCACATTGTTCAGGGCCTGCACCCCGTGAATAATCGAATTTCCAGGTACACCACAAGTTTGCCCCTAACCAAGAACGTCAGGCAATGACAACATGAGACATTCAACGCAGAGACGAGACTTTATTTTATAAACTGCACACAGCAAAGAAATTGGTCGAAATTCATCTGGACGTCACAGAGAGGATTTCTTCGGAAGTAGGGCTATAATTTCTTGTTTATGCGAAGCACACAGCTCACATCGTGTAATTACATCACGTGCAACAGTGCAGAATTCCACTTTAATGATACAACAAAAGGCCTTATAAAAGTCATATGGTATGCCATCCGGTCCAGGTGAACGACGAGCAGGAAGGTTAGCCACAACTCGTGAAATTTCTGCATTCTCAAAGTCATGCACAATCGTTTCCAGTCGCGGCTGCTCCACGTGGTTAACACAGTGTTGCAGCACAGAGTCCACACAAAAAAGATCAATTCGATGCTTCGAATAGAGTTGAGCGAAATGGTCAGTAACAATGTGTGTCATACTATGTTGGTCGGTACGTAACACTCTGTCGCCATCATTCAAGCCATTGCTCAATCTCTGCTTAATTTGTTTTCGTTCGGTGACCAGGGCGAAGAGACTGTAACGTTCTTCAGCAGTAACACTCTTATCGTGTAACAAGATATTCAAGCGATGCAACTGTTCAGTGTCAAAGTTAAGTAATGTCTGTTTCGCTGTTCTTAGCTGCGATGTAACATCAGAACCACTATTCGCTCGTTCCTTCAACTCCCTCAGCAGTGTTTCATAACAAGAACGTGTATGGTGTCGTTCCTGAGAATGCCAGTACGAGTGTATCTTAAACAAACTTCGAACATGTGACTTTACACAATGTTCCTACCATAAAGCCAGGGACGAATAATAGTGCTTCCTATTACACCAAAGCGCCCATTGGGTGCGGAAATTCCGTTGAACTGCTTCGTCACTAAGGAGTAGCATATTAAGGCACCAGTACCCACGACCATGTCGTATAACAGACTGAAATTGATCATATGTAAAGACAACGGCAAAGTGGTCACTGAAATGCACTGGTATGATATCGTACCAGTGTAGTTTATGTGAAAAGGCCTTTGTAACATAAAAGTGGTCCATCGCGATTTACTGAGGCTTGTTATGTACGTATAATGCGGAGACAGTACATGTAACGCACAAGCGACATCTACGAGTTGGAACTGCTCAACAAGATGCACTAATGCTGCATTTGTAGTATAAGGGCCCCATACATGCTCTTCAGGTCGTACGACACAATTAAAGCCACCACCTACGATGTTTTGACGGCAGTTGGGTGGAAAAAATGGTAGAAAATCAATAGTGAAGAATTTATTTCTCTCATTCCGAGCCAGTGATCCAGATGGAGCGTGTATGTTCACGATTGCCACGTCAGCCACTCTTCCAGCAATTATCCTCCCAGAGGGGTGGCATTGGATTTCATATAATTCGACACCTGTCTGGGTGAGAATAACAGTTCCACACCTTCTATCGCCAACATTCGTGTAAACTTTCATACGAGAAAAGCCGGGGAAATCATGGAGAACTACTTCTTGTAAGAAACAAATATCCTCAGCTTCCTGAGAGATAAATGTTTCCAGTGCTGAAAAACATGCACAAGTCGACACACCACAAATATTCAGTGTCATGGCTGTAAGAACAGTAAGCACTGTGGTTATCAGGAAATGTTAGTGATTTTCCCAAAAACTGAAAAGGTGTGTCCCCTCATTGTGATTTCAGCCAGACATGATTATCAGCAGAATAAAATACACCATCTTCATACAAAACAAATACGTCATATATTATACATTTTGAAACTTACGTAAAGGAATAGAATTGAGGACAGTAATAAACAGAGATGATAAATTAGAGCCAGCAGTCGTCACACAGTGTGTGAATAGTTACCTAAAGCCGTATTGCACAATGACACATCTGTTTCTTGTAGAGTGGCAGTCATGTCCTGTGTGTGTCATGCTTTAGGTCCGTGCTCTTGAGACGTATGCAATTTAGCGATTACAACTTTTACAAGTCCTAACGACTCTAAACGATCCAGCATTTCTTCAGCACGTGTTCATGACAGAGCAATTGACTTACATACAGGACTACTAATATCAGACCTACTCGTTGTGTCATGGCCATGCTTTTTGTTTTGTAGACGTTGTACTTTCGGAGGGTACTGTTTAAATTTGACTGTAATTTGCCTGTTCGCTGTCGTCAGACCATGGGGTAACATCGTGTAAAAATGGTTCAGGTGTTGACTGTCGAATGTTTTCTGCGAAGTCCATTTCCTGATCCACACCATTCGTCTCAAGCCCTTGAGTAGCGGGCATGTCTGGCATTGCACCGGCAACCAAAGCCTTCGCAGTGAGCGGAACAAACTGTTAGTAATTTGTTCACCTGGTGTCACCTGTAGCGACTGACATTGTGAGAAGAACAAAGGATTACCGAAATTAGATACAGATGTGTGTAAAGTTCGGTTACAGCCAGTGACAGCTTGGCTGAAGAACCCTTTTTCCAATCTCTGTATACTACGAGAATCCTCAGCTTGTAGTGTGGGGCAGGAAATATGTTCATGGCCTGGCTGTAAGCAATAGTTGCAAGTACGTGGCTGACCCGGGTATAAAATTACTCCATGTTATCCATCAATAGTGACATAAGATGGAATATCCTTATGAATGACCATTCGTGCAACGCGCACACCGGATTTAATTTTATATTTATATTTATTACTTCAGAATTCATCCTGAAGACTAATGACATATCTGTACCCTTCTAAAACTGTCAACAGTTTGGAATTACCAAGTTCAACAAGTAAATTGATGATCCTTACCAGACGGAGATTTTCGATGGCAGGTTCAAAGGTTATGTTGATCTGTTCCCCAATGGTGGTAGTCATGGATGAAGTGCGCTGGTGTCTTGAAGTATTTGTTCACACAGTCGTTGTGAGACCAATTTTAAGAAGACACAGTATTGACAGCCATCCAGCTGTATGGCTTCCAGCTGGTATTCGCGAATATGTAGTGACATGTAAACCCACTCGTGGATTTCTAATGCAGTCCGCCATTTAGCAAATGCAATTCTAAAAGTATTAACAAGCATTGTCGTTGTAGAGTTTGGAAATGTGACCAGTACACAAATAAACGCGAACATGCGCGTGAGTTTACCCGTACAACACCACGGACCTCGCACACCTCTGTGCGATGTGCACTCGGCGAACACTGACGCGATGCTGGCCATTGTACCACAATGACAATTTATAAATAAGTGAGTTCCATGCAGTGGTAAAATATTAACTTAATAAGAGACAAAATTTGTATTTGACATCCTGATTTTAGAGAACTTCATTAGTTACATTATAAGAAAAAAATTTTATTCTACAGAAATAAATAACTTTAAAGGTACGTACCTGCTGGCATGTAACACAGAGAACAGGTGCGATTTTTTTAGCTGTGATGAAGCTAGGAGAATATAAGTAGTGTGTGGCCATTGAGTGGGGTAGGCTAGAATGGTATGTCATAAGGAAAGGGAGGGGTAGGAGAGATGCTACAGGGGTATGCATTAAGACTATGACAGGGAAGTGGTATGCTATAAGGGTAGATATAGGCTAGTACAAGCATAGGGTGCAGGAGAGGGGGCGAACATCCACTTCTCCCTCATGGTGTTCAAGCATAACTTGTACCAAAAGGGATCATTCCCCTCACTTACCCTCCCCCACTCACTCTGCCGCCTCGTCCCGCCCTCCTAGGGCGGGGCTTAAGCCCTCAACCAATCACAAACCTCATGGCACTTAGGTGCTATTCGTACCGAAATACCTCAACAACCAATTACAGCCAAGGACACATCCTCCTAATGGCCCTGTAGGCCAATAGCAGCACCTGAGGGAGTGGGCTAATACTATTCAAATGCACCTTATGCTGGTTTGGCTTCCAGTGGTGCTAAAACACCCACGAGGTCACTACTCGGAACACTTTAGTCACTTACTGGACTGTTCGGCCCTTTGTCTATGCGCGATACGAGTCCTTGATTGTATTGCTCTTCTCTTCGCGGCAAACTGTGAACAACCAGGAAGAAGAACTTAACTTCTATTACCTTAGCTTGTCTTGTCTTCTTTTCGTTTAGACCATTGTGAATGCACATTAACTCTAAGATTCGTAGTGATTATAAATACCACTTTTTTTTAAAGAAACACAGTAAAATATGGTTTAAAATTGTAGAAACATATTTCATGAATTTATTTAAAGTTACAGTCAAACATCCGTACACTGGCAATACAGACAAACTTCCACAAACAAAAAATTATGGGAGCCACGTCCTTAAAATTACAGTACTTTCCTGTAAATATTTCCGTGAATTTACGAAAATTTTTAACAGTGTGGTAAAGAGAAATGTTAGAGAGTACGTAATAAAGACCATCACGAATGTTTGTCTTAATCGCTGTCACTCTCGGAATACAGCCATATAAGTGACGATGTTTACTAGAGGTGAAGTTGGTGAATAGGCCCCTTGGACATTTAGGGCACTGCCTTCCTCAGAGCTCTGGCGGCAGCAAGGAAAGGGTTTGCATATTAAATTAGATTCGGTGGGGCTCAGTCATGTTTTGTGATATCGCTACAAGACAGAAACAATTTACTGTATCGAGAAAAGAAAAATGACAAATGAATAAAAATTTAGGGAAAAAATGTGAATAACAGTTTTCGAGTGTTTTCAGCGCGGAAAAGTGTTTTCTTTTTCTTCTCACAGTTTTCAGGATATATATATATATATATATATATATAGAGAGAGAGAGAGAGAGAGAGAGAGAGAGAGAGAGAGCTGCCTAAACGAACCTTCAGTAATGTACACGTCACCCAGATTAATAAAAATCATTGGCGGAGAATATGTAGCTTCAACATGTACGGAGCCACATCGATAATAATTTTATATGTAAAACAATATGCTTACTCCTGCCGTAGCTTTGAGGTAGGCAATGCCCATAACACTGTTTTTTCTTGTCTGTTCTGACTTAAAATTTGTGTACCATTGCTGCCTAATACTGGCACTTCCATTTTTCTAATCGAATAATAAAATGTTACAAAACTGTATTTTAATATAATTTTAAGTATTTACAAGCTACATTAAACTATTGATACTCTGTAAATATTTTTTAATTTACAGAGAATTTTTTGGCAACTAGTCCCCTCAAGCTGATATGAATTAGACCATATAACTGAAACTTGTACAACCGTATTTATGTGCCGACACCAGTATTACTTACCCCAAAATCAGGCGATAATATTTGTAAGATGTAACCCGAACTTGAAATTGGAAATTTTAAATATATCAGCTAGATGTAAAAAAATTATAAAATTACTATAGCTGTGAAAATTACTATACTTAACAAATAATATCTGACTGATATGATTGTGTATAAACACTAACGGTAACACAAAAATACTTCCGCACTAGGAGAAATTTTATCCTATTTAATGTTTTTATACTAAGATATAAATGTAAATTTACATAATTATTGTAGTTGTAAAATTACTCTGTAAAATCTACTAAGAGTTAATAGACATGCATGCGATTTTTAACAATGATAATACCGTAAAAAAAGAAGTCAGTTGAAGCAATGACACTATATCGATGTGTTTTTTTACACAAACTCAAATATTCGTAATTTAACATGTACATTTTTGTTTAGTAAGCTGCAGATTTTATATTTTTTAGAAGGAACTTGTAGCCCAAATTCCATGTCTGGAAACATTTGTGTACAGTAACACACAATATAGTTTTTTAACTACACTTAGAAAAATGTAAAGTTACTCAGAAAATATATGTGTAATTTTATAATTTTTACTGCGGTGTTCTGCTCGTCTAGATGTGAGAATTGTTCTGTCAAAACAATCGCACATAAGTTTGCAACATTCGGTTATGTATTTAAGTTATTTATATTTCCCGCAAAGTGGGCTGCAAATTCACACATATCAGTTCTCGAAATGTAATGTTTACATTTGTGAAAATCCTATTCATTTTAAGGTATTTGCTTGTTAAAGTGTCGTTAGTAAATATTTGCCGCCATATTTTTCGTGTCTCCTCTCACGTGTTCAACAAAAGCAGACAGTAATTCTAACGTAAAGAACACATGCGCTTAGGAAGTACTGCATTATTATTTTATTTAATAGGCTACATTTTGTAGTTAAAATTTTTGAACAATTAAAGTTATTACGATGTGTTAACAAAAACAGCTCAAGGACGTAAGCATGCGCACGCACAAGCATCAATATTGGTTTCTTAAAGTAACTTCAATAAAATTATTTCACTCATAATCTCAAAAGATCGAAATATTTTAAGAACAGAGGAATAGTTAAATGCAAAAGATTTAATTTAAACATATATATTTTGAAAATGCTTCCAGCATACAGTTTGCACACATACAAATAAATTATTCAACAAGCCTAAGGTTCAAAATTTTAAAAAGGCTTTATAGATTAAGCTAATGTTACTCTTAAATGTTACAGTATTATTGAAAGAAATTGTCATGCTATATTATTAGAAGAATAATAAATATTTACCAGTCATATAGGGATTCCTTGAGGCTAGCAGGGTATGTAAATGAGGGTTGAACATAGCAGCCGCTGGTCGAGGTATGGGTTTTGCAATATTTGAGCCATACGTGAAGAATGGCGATACACTTCCATGGAATATTGCGTCAGCTGAAATCAGAATTAACATTTAAATTTATAAATAATATCAAAAATACAGTTGATACCAAATATACGAATATCCTAAATTAAAGTCGACCTTCACAAAGTATCTAACAAGAATTTATCCATAATACTTATTTTAGTGTTGATAGAAGCAAAGATTGAACACTATTATTTGCTTGGCTGACGTATTTGACCAACTTCACCATTTATCTTACGCCGCTCACAAGTAACCGATTTATCTTAACTATCCAGCTAAAACTTATGAATTTCGAGGAGCAACAAAAACATTCTATAAGAGCATGTTTCATTTTGTTAATATAAGTAATTAATTTAATTTTGAATATCGTTTAGTTGAAAAAACTACATACATAATGTTTTTTCATAAAATTACATCCAAGATAGTGAACTACATGCTTGCATCACCTTAAATTCGTGACGGAAGTCGTTATTCGTGAAGATACTCGCGTACCGCAATAAACCACTTTATTCTTATTAAATTTCTTTACAAAGACTTAATTTTCAACATATTGAATTTCGCTAAACGACATATAAGACGTCATTCATACAGTTCGGCCTTAAATAAACATGCAATAATAAAAATTATTTCCTTAATTTTGGGGATGCATAGAATGATTTGAGAGTTATAAATTATCGCATCAGGGCCATGAAAATGCTGCTATACTAAATGCCATTTTTAGATGGTGTTAACGAAACCAGTAGAGTAAATGTGGTCATAGGTCTACATTTAAGCGTTCTTTCTGCTTAGCCTATATATCACGAGAACAAATAATAACGAACACCAGAGTGGTGTACTTAAGTACAAATGCTGTATTTTACAAATAAATTAACACATCTAATGTCCATAGTTAACCCACTGATGACCATGGAAATATCCGAGAGAAGTTATGAAACTTCGTTCGCTTGACGTACAGTAAACAGCATGTGCGAAGGTTTGCTACATCAAATCTGCTACTTGACAAGAGATATACGCTCATTACACTTTTGTATGAGGAACTGACTCCTTCAATGCCATGACAGAAACTTTTGCACATGTGCGTCATAACATTCTTCAGCGCTGAAATGCCTTTGTGGCCAATGGAGACCAACAGTACAAGCAGACCATTTGAACAGATGCTTTAAACAGATACACTTTCCTTATGCCTTCCGCCTAGATTTTTAACTATCGTGTAATGTTATTGAACTTCATGTAGACTAATTCAAACTAATTAACAATCTGACTTATTATTGCAGTTGCTTATCCGTTCTTGTTTATTACCATGGCTTTAAACAGGTTAACTATGAACTTTAGACATAATTTTCCTGGCTTAAATATTATACATTTGTACTTATTCACACCATTAGGATTTAGTAGTATAAAATAGGCGGTTCTGGGCCAACGGGATCTGGGACAGGAGCATATGAGCCACTCATGATGTCACCACCACCATCTAGGATGATGCCATTTCCCCATTTTCCCCCAAATTTTCCCTTCTTTCCCTCAAAACCATTAAAATTTCCCATTTTTCCCTAGAAAATTCCCATTTTTACCATCAAAATTTCCCGAATTTCTCTCAAAATTTTCCCAAAAAACTAAAAAAATAATCAAAATATCCGTACTGATCAATCAGGCTGTCGGAGACTAAATACTGAGTAAAAGGCAGCCTGAATGAGCAATATTTCCTATCGCAATCATGTTTCTGGCATCCATCTTGTCCGCGATAACTGTCGTCAATTGTTTTATTTAAATGTAGGCAACCTTCTTAAAGAGGTTTCCTCTGAATCTTCCGAAAAATTTTTCTAATTTGCATTCCTAACAAACCTCACTCATACATATCATAGAACATATCTTTAACAAAGTTAATTTAAGTAAGTAATTATACCGCACCTGAACGAGATCCCCCCACCCTTTCCCATGCTCATAACTTAAACCCGAACCCTATCCTAGCTATTTCCGAACCAGATTCAATAAATTCAATAAAATAAAGTGTAAAAGTTTTATCAATATCTTTTGAAATTATTTTCGATTTTGCATTCCTATCAACCCCCACTCACAATTCATAAAGTACAAACAATATTTTAGTACAATTAATTTAAGTAAATAACTGTAACACACCTAAATTGGCTCCTCCAAACTTCCCCATAATAATAACCTAAACCTGACTCATTTCCTAGCTATCTCCGAATGATTTCCAATAAATCCAATAAAATAAACTACAGGGGTTTTCACCGAGTCTTCCGATTTCTTTTCTAATATCGCATTTCGATCACACCCCACTCATACCTCATATCAAAAACATATCTTTAGTAAAATTAATTTAAGTAAATGACTATACCACACCTGTATGGGCTCCCTGCTTTTCCCCAAAGTAATTACTGAAACGCGACTCCTAATTTAGCTATGTCCGAAAGTTTACCATGAAATCCAATCAAATAGAAATGTATGGCTTTCGCCAAGTCTTCCGAAAATTTTTCGATTTCTTGATCCAAACACACTCCACTCACACCTCATTAAGAATTTAACTTTCTTTATTAAAATTACTTAATTAAATGTATATAACACACCTGGATGGAGTCCCCAACCCTTACATAAGCTAATAAAATAAACCAGACTCTTATCCTAGCTGTACCAGAATGAGTTCCAATAAATCCAATCAAATAAACTATTGGGGTCTCCCCCGTGTCGTCCAAAAACTTTTCAATTTCGCCTTCGAACCTAACCTCACTACACCTCATAAAGATTAAAAATTTTTAATTAAGATAAAAATGTGACCAACACAATAACACTAGACAAGCTTACTCAGTACCGCCTCCCTATATTTAACACTCGGGTCACTGGCAGATGCCTCCCCCCTCCCTTAATCACCGCCAACTTGTTTGACTTTCCCTTTTTCCCAAGTCACAACATGCACGATAATCACGTGCGCATCATCTGACACTCTTCCCCTCCATACCATGATGTCATCCTATACCACCTCCCCCACATCGAGTCAGCACATACATGTGTCGCAGTTTACAGCCCTAACCCAGCTTTACCCAAATTATCTCCTATAAATACATTTTAAAAATAGAGATTTCCCCGAGTCTTCCAAACAGTGTTTTAATTTTCATTCCATACAGGACCCACTCATATCTCACAGAGAAAAACTATATTGTAGTAACATTAATAAAATAAGTAACTAACCATCTATTCATACCGGGACGAGCTCAATTGAACACACTGGTCCCCCCACCACCATAATAACTTAAACCGGGCTGGCATTCTAACTATACTGTTAAATTTCGAATATTATTCAAATTAAAAACAGACATTTTCTCCGACTCTTCCGAATATTTTAGGAATTTTATAGTACCAAGCACAAGTACAAAAAATTAAAATTAAAAAAATATTTAATTAAGTAAATAGCCAACACATCTTACCCAGATAGCTCCATTAACAAACAAGCTTCCCCTACCATTTCTCCTCGACTATGATTTCTACTGTAATTATTTACTTACAAGTATGTAGCACAAGCCACCCCAATAACACATACACACTCCACATAACAACACACCATACACACCACAGACTCATACTACACACACCACACACACACACTCCACATACACACACACCACCCAACAACACCCCCACATCACACCCCTAACAACACACCCCACATAAAACACCCTAAACACAAATTACCCACCTGTATAACCACACACACACCATATACCCAACCATGCAAACACTCAGAAAAATGTGATGCTCCACACAATTGGTATACATCCTACACACACAACAGCACTTCCCCAACACCACAACCCCATCCACGCAAATACCATACATTCATATACCCACACCCAGAGGCAATACAATATACAACGCAAACATTAACACAACTGTATTACTCTACAAATATCGGTACACACCCCGCACACACACAACCACCCACCCTCCATTAACACCAAACCACCCTCTTCACACACATCATATATCCATATACTCAACCCCATGCAATACACTCTACCACACAAACACTCGCACAACCGTATCACTCCACAAACAACAGTGCACAATCCACACACACACAGCACTGTAGACACCTCACGTAGCACAGCTGGCACCTCATGTAGCACTGCAGGCTCCACGCACAACTGCGTTCGTTCAGCACACATTTCCGGAAGCTCGCACATAATAACACAGACTCCACACAAGACTGTGTTCTCCACAAGAAACTAGGCAATCTACACAAATATCTCAGTACTCATTTTACTAGTGTTGTGCATGGCTCCATGCACATTCCAATTGCGCCACACATATAAGGGTACCCTACAATGTATGTTTCAACATCCTCGACACATAGCACTGCATGAATCGCACATAGTGCTACAGGTACGGCACATAAAACAGCAGGCCTCACATAAAACTGCAGTCACCTCACATAGAACTGAAGGCACCTCACATATAACTGCAGACACCTCACATATAACTGCAGACACCTCACATAGAACTGTAGACACCTCACAAAACTGCAGGCACCTCACATAAAACTGCAGAAACGCCACATAAAACTGCTGGCACCTCAGACAAAAATGCTGGCACTTCACATAAAACAGCAGGCACCTTACACAAAACAGTAGGCACCTCACATAAAACTGCAGTCACCTCACATAGAACTGCAGGAACCTTGCATAGAACTGCAGGCACCTCACATAAAACTGCATGCCCCGCACAGGTTTCTCATGCTCCGCACATGTTTCTGCACGCTCCACACATGTCCCATCACCCTCTACACATGTGACCGCACACCTCCAAAACATGTCCCTACACATGTTTCCACACCCTTCATACATTACCCCACATGTCCCCACACACTGCAAACATACCCCATACATGTTCCCACACTCTCCACCGATGGCATCGATTGGTTCTGGCTTCACATAATCGCATTCCAGCAATAATTTAACATAGTCGTATACTTTATTTTTTAACTATTGTATCTTATCATGTTTCCAAACGTACATATAAGTCAGGTATTTACATTGTGTTAGCAACCTCAAATTGTCACGGAATACAGTTTACACCTCGACGAATCCGAACTTCATTGCCAAATCAGACCATACTACGATTTTCAGGTGGTTGACGATGTCCTGTGGCAGGATTGTAGAGGAGATTCCGGTGGTTGCCCACATAGTTTTTCCTGAGCTAGTCGGGCTGCTTTACTCTTGCATCAGATCTTCGTTTGCATAGCCAGATTTATACTATGTGCGAAATAGACACTGCAGTAACTACACTTTAGCAAAAGAAGCAATGCGTACAAACAGGTAGTCACTTCTCTGTTTGCCTTGTCATTACAGGTATGCCAAATGCTTAATCAACTAGTCTTTGCGAGTGACTGATACTCCACACCTCCTACAGACCTAACGCTCATTATAGTAGATTGAAGTCATAAATATTCTCATGACTCAGCGTATTATTTCGCAACCACAGAACTTACACAAACCTTAAATGAAGACTACTGCCTTTTCATTACTCTAATTCGTTCTTCTACAAACCAGGTAAACCTAACCTAAAATCTATTTTTGCTCTTCATCCTAACATATAAATCTTGATTAGTACACTATTCACTAGACAAATAGCACGAATACTGTTTACTCCTGAACAGGAATGATGTGTACTACTGGGAACCAGGCTCCAAAGGCACTTGCCAATATGCACAGGTGATGTCTAAAGTAGTAAAATATTTGACCCCTTGGGAAAGGTTAAGATGTCCCTAGTCTGTACGGGGCTCTCCCTGTCTTTCATCATGATCTTGTTTATTTTGTGGGCGCCTAGACACAAGTGTACTGTCCCATCATGCTTCCGTATACAAACCATAGAGCTGGAGTATTGACTAGCTTCTCTTCTAATGATATTCCATGCGAGCATTAGGTTCAAAAATTCTTCTGCTTCAGCAAGGTATTTCTTTGGAATTGGGTAGGATTTGCGATGAAAGAACGTAGGGTTGTTAACCTTAATTTGGGCCTGATAAATGTTACTGCGATCTAGTATTTCCGAAAATTTTTCCTCATAATGCATTAACATGTGGTACAATTGGTTTTGCTGTTGATTGTCGATTAAGTTGCAATCTGCCACTGCTAGGGATACCTTCTCAGCTATGGATGGAACAGAGTATGAGTTGTCAGTCGATAGATGATGCAAACAGATGTCCTTATGCAGGGAACCGACAATTTTGTCCGAAAACTGCCACTTTTCTGGAACGGCAAAGCTGTCCTTGTTTTCAGCAAAAGAAATAAGTCATACAGCGAAGTTCATGATGATCCCATAGTGAGATAGAAAATAAATTCCCAAAATAAGTGGCTGAAGTAGTCCTTTGACAACTAAGACAGGAACTCCTTTGGCCTCTCCTAGACCTTCCACCAGGAGAATATTTTGGTGGTAAATTAAAGGGCTGGCTCTAGATGTAACTCCTATGACTTTTATCCGAGGTACTGGAAACACGGGAGGCTTAACACCACTGGTTTCTATCTCTTGCAACAATTCCTCTCCCCTACAAATTATTTCGGCCCCTCTGTCGAGTAAAACGGGGACCTTAATACTGAATACTAACAGAGGTAGTTCAGGACACAATACAGTCTCATCCGCGATATGTACATCATCTTCGTCCAACAGAAACTCTCAATCAGACGTGTCTAGTTCCACTGTGTTAACCGTAAAAAACGTGGTTGGAGAATATGTAACTTTTAAATAAAATTTTGGCTCAATCACAGAGGTTTTTGCTGTCCCTTCCAACACACTGGCGGGGGTAGATGGTGGGGGACGGACGTCATCGACCCATTCTAGTTTAGCGAAGGCTGCTGGTTTGCCGCCAATGCACTATTACAAACAGATGACTGTGTAGCAGGGTATACAAAGTTAGGCGCAGCTGGGTCTAGCGGAGCATTCCTATCAAAATAACAATTTTCACCGGTCTTGCCAGGTGCATAGCTGCTTGGACTAGTGTTGGTAGGTGAATTTTGTTAGATCTGGCCCTGGCCGTGAAAACTTACCGTTGAACCTGACCATTGCTTAGGATTGCTTTGGTCTGGTGTTATAGGTCTGGCCAACTGATTCAGTTGGGCTGTAGGCTGCCAGCGAAATACGTTACTTTTAGGTGGCATAGGCGGTCTGGGAGTTGGTGGATCTTGTGGTGGCATGACGTACAGGATTCCCGACTCGTCGATGTAAGCATTCGGTTTCAGGTTCTGGTTTTGGGTACTCTCATCCTTCTTGCTGCCATTCCACCCCTGGTAGTTTGGTCTGCCCCTCCTGTAGTCAGGTTGGTAGCGGTACCTGCCCCAGCCTTGGCCTCGGTTAGCCCCATTGTCACTCACAAACTGGGAGCTAACTTGATAGTGACTATTTTGCTTGGCCAGAGAGTTCACTTGGCACTGGTTGTCATTCTGCCTATTAGGATATTCGTGGTGATTTTGGCTAGATTGATTCTGTGCCTGATATTGTGGGCGATTTTGATAATCTTGGTTCTGGTTACATTCAGGCCTGTTGTGATGAGGTTGGTACAAAAGCGATGGGTTTTAATGCTGATGAATAGGTCGCTTAGGATCGGTCCTACCAGTGTTTGACCTCTGCCTCTCCGACTGGTCAACCCTCAATAACTGGTACCGAAAATCTTGAATGTTTGTAAAGGGCCGATCTGCCCATCGATCATGATATCTAGGCGGTAGCTGAGCTATTATGATTTCCGCTAGCTCCTCATCTCCCATAGACGCAGTGAAATGTCTGTTTGTTCAAGGGACTTTGGCTTTTTCGGGTCAAACTTATCATGGTGTAGTCGTGCCCTGTTATTCCCTTGAATCTTAGCACTCCAGAAGTGTTGTAGGAACTCGGCCTTAAATGCTTCAAGGTCACAGAAGTTGTCCTTGTTAATCTCCCACCAATAATGTGCTGTGTTTTCAGGCTGCTATTTATGCACCTGAATTTGTCCTCTTGACTCATAGAAATATAGGAAAAATATTCCTCTAATTTCTTTAAGTGGGACACTGGATTTTAATGTAGAAAGCCAGAAAACATGGGCAACTGTTCCGCTCACTGATTGGAAGGGAGAAACAATACATTTGCCGGAGTGTGTAACAGGCAAGGGCTAGCCTGTGGTGCTGGCTTGTTTGTTTCCGCTTTAGAGATAGGCAGTTGTTGCGCGGAGGGCATCGCCTCGCAGCCTGCTGAGAGAGATTGTTGTCCCCGCCGTGCATCTTGGGACCGCGTCACAGCAGTGACGGCCTCGTTCCCCTTGCCTCTCTATATTAGCCAGTCTCTGCTCCAACTCCACGATGCGTGCATCGCTGCCATTCCCGCAGCTGGGTGTGATAGTGAGCGATCCAATTTTGGCAGTACACTCCTGAATTTCAGTGTGCGTTTGGTCGGCATTAACTCGCAGTTATTTCACGTATCGCGACAACTCCGTGTGGCTGTTCTCTACCACAAACAGATGGCTTCCCAGCTTACTTACTTCCACGCTAATGGTGCCGGCATGTGTTTGTATGCTATTAGCCTTGACCTCAATATCCTGCAGTTTCGTGCATATCTCGGTAATGCGCGACGACGTAGCTTCACGTTCCGCTCTAATTTCAGCTAGATCATTTGTGAGCGTGCTGGTCTGTTGATCTAGTATAACCACGTTGTTGTGCAACTACCCTACATCCGACTGAAAGTGGGCCATGTACGCATCGATAGCATTCAGTTTTTCATTCAGTTCAGCGGTGATTTCAGTCCTAACTGCCGCTATTTGACAAGTCAGGTCAGTTTTCAGTTCGTCCATCCGATTATCCACTCTGGAAATCTGAGCAGATTGATTAGCTAAATCGGCTTTTAATCCGGACATTTGTGTAGAAATTTGTTGAGTCATTTCCGCGGTAAATGTAGCAAGTATGCTCTGTAGATTAGACGAGCTCAAGTACTGCTGTGGAGGTGTGGTAGCATTTGCATGACCAGCTGATGCTCTAATTGTTAAGGACAAGATCGGGCCATTTTTAAATGTGTTTGGTGAAGGCTCGTCCGCGGCTAAGTTCCGCGCAGCTAGTGGTAATGGAGCTGTGTCTGTGGCGCATGTCGTGCTGTCACCGGCAGCCATGTCGCATTCTTGCACAAGGTCGCGCAAGGTCATGTCTTGTGCACCACCAGAGCTAAATTCACAGTCGGATTCACTTTCCTCGGAACTCGAGAGGGTTGAAATTAATTTAGCCGGCATTTCTAAGGTGTTCAGGGAATCTTCTGTCTCGTCACAGTCCTCAGGCTCCGTTCCCCTCAGGTAGTATTTCCTTTAATACTTGAATTAATTTTTGTCTAAACACCTACTTGTAAGCGAGACGAGGGAAGGAAAATAATTGACACAGAACCCTGTTCCTGTTCGATGGCCCCACAGTAACGGTTGCCACTTTCTCTATACTGTAATGATGATGTGAAGGTAAATGTTTGTGGTTGTGTAATGTGTACTAGAGATGATAGTGTGGAATGCTGGTATGTTGAAACTAACTCAGATGTGTGTGACACTACAAACCTTACACGGACGTTAGCCACGTGACACATACACATATAAGAATTACCAGAAGACACTGAGACGGCAACACTCATTAAAACCTATTGGAATTATGATAATCCTGATTAATTTAAGGTGAATTTGAATGCAAAGAAAAGAAAATAGGTGCTATCCCAATACAGGCTGCTATGGTATTTAATATGAAAAATAACTCTCTCCACACACATCACTGACATACTCTATACAGTTCCAAAAATATCAAACGTCACATACATCAATTACGTGTTCTGGAGTTATAAAATAAAATCAGTAGGTTCGAAATTCAGCTCAAAAACTAATGAGTTTGCTAGGCTAGTTAATCCAGTGGTAGGCATGAGATACTACACAAAGAACCACTGGATAGGCTACAGGGTGATGTACCAACATTAAATTCAGTTTCGCTATTTGATATAAATTCCAATTAGTTTAGATAAAATTCAGACACTTCCTGAGGCAAATTTGGTCAAAATAAGAAGCGCGGAACAAAAATAGTTCAAACAGTCCCAGAGGCTTAAAACTTTTATAAGTTTTACACATTTTTCTGTTCAACAAAAAAATTGAGCCACAGAAAAGGGATGAAAAAATAGAGATAGTAAGTGTTAGTCTTACAGTTTGTATCCCACGATAGCTTGATGCTCACTACAAACTCTCAGAAAAAAAACTGGACAAAACACAGCCTCTTCTTAAAATGGCTTAATACTTTTAATAGTCTAGCTCTCTATTTTATGACTCGGCTCCCTCGAGTCCCTAAAATTACAAAGGCGGCAGGAACAAGAGTCACAGAAAATCGCCTACCGCATACGTCTCGCTCGTGTGGGAGTCGGGAAGAAGCTAAAAGGACGCCGCTGATAGTGTCACTTCAAACGATAATCAAAGAGGAATTTGAAGAATTCTCTATGCTAGGAGCAAGCAAACTCCAGTGATACTGGTTAAAATTTCTCAACTGTATATTCTGCTGAATATTCCAATACTTTGTCATAGCATAGCTAAAATTATAGCCATTAAAATTCCAAACAAAATTATGCTTATTAAAATTAAGTCAAATTTTGATCATCAGGTTATCAAAGACCTAAGAGGCTAATTTAATAAAATTACTATTGTATTTCTCTGAAATTAAAAGTCTTTCATCACTGATTAGTAACATTAAATTACACATTTCCATTACACAGAGTAAATTAACAGAGTAAAAAGAGAGTAAAAATAAAATTACATTGTCATCTGTAATCTCATTACAGTACACTGATGTGTGTGGAGCGATAAGGTTGGCTGAGTGTTTGTCTGGTAGAGTGTATTGCATATCGATGAGTATATGGATATATAATATGTGTGTGGAGGATGTTGTGGTTTTGAGGGAGGGGTGTGGTTGTGTGTGTATGCGGAGTGTGTACCGATGTGTGTAGAGTAACACAGTTGTGCGAATGTTTGCGTGATAGACTTTATCACCTGTCGGTGTGGGTATATGGATGTATGGTATGTGTGTGCAAGAAGTTGTAGTGTTGTGGGGAGGCTGTTGTGCGTGCAGGGTATGTACTAATGTGTGTGGAGCATCACAGTTTTGTGAGTGTTTGCATGGTTGGATGTATAGTATGTGCCCATGCAGAACACAATGTTTCAGTTATGTTTCATAAACATTTTTGAAACTTTACACTGTCTCATTCTCATAACATTTTATTTCAATGTTTCAGAGATATTTCAGAAATATTACAATGAGACATTCCAATCCAAATGTTTCAGATATGTCTCAGAAACCTTTATGTGAGACTTTCACCATCGAGCGAATATATATTCCGCAGCACACATTGCAGAAACAATTCAGAAATATTGCAAAAAACATTTCATTAAGCACCTTTCAAATAGGTCTCCGAAACTTCAAGTTAAGATGTTCGCCGCAATGGTCGCTGGTTAAATTCCAGTAAAGTGATATGTATTTCAATTATTAAAAATTACATTTTGTGAATATTGGTAGCTGTTATATTGCTCGTTTTTCAAGGAACTGTGTGCTAGAAATGTTTTTAAAACGTAACTTATATTGTGCACTAGTAAATAAATGTTATTAATGACTACCCATACAGCACACAATGTTTCAGTTTTGTTTCAGAAACACTTAAAATACTTTTCAATGTCTCGTTTAGTATTTCATTTTAATATTTCACTTACATTTCTGAAACTTTCCAGTGTAATATGAAATACCTCATGTTTCAGATAGGTAGGTCTCAGCAATGTTCCGCTGAAACTTCCAACAGAACGATATGGCATATATTTCACAGTACACATTCCAGAAACATACAAGAAGTATTGCGAGTTAATATTTCAATGAGAATATTTGAAATAGATCTCCGAAACATTTAGTCCAGACATTCGCTGCCATTACCTCTGAGTAGCCCATGTTGAGTGTTGAATAGGACTACTAAAAAATGTATCTACTTGTTCCAAACAAATTGGTATATTGTTAATAACACTCATTATTGCCCTGCTATTTCAACACAAAAAAAAATGTGTTTAGTTCAACACAATTTAGATGTTAATACTGACAAATCAAACTGTTTATCCATGTATAACAAAGGGTCTATGGATATGCATACTGAACCCTTAAAAATATTGACTAATACAGTACCTATAGTTAGACACTGAAATATTATTGAAATTGTCGCATATTTATCTTAATAATGCTATTTATAATGCTAATGAGATTCTATACCTAACTCTTATTTAAATAAGTACGCCAACATTCTGCAAGTCATAGTAGTCGAATGGAGCCGACCCCCCGTGGCTCAGTTGGTTGAGCGTCGGCTTTGATGCGAGGGGTCCTGGGTTCGATTCCCAGGTCAGGCTGGGTGTTAATTTGTGTTTGTCCATTGGGTCTCAAACCTTGTCACTATACAAATTGTCTCACAAAAATTACTGGGGTCACTCGAAATATGTCAAACCTAAAAGGGGGGAATGGTTGGTGCAGTGTTGATGCGGACAATTCCGCATCGCCGCTGCACCAAACATTTAAAAAAAATGGCTAGCGTCAAAACATTCAATCTTAAGGGTCCTAGGATCGAATCCCGGTCAAGTCAAGATGAACATTTACAGCAATATGAAAGTGTCAAAGCAACACTGTCGAATATACAGAGTTAATCAGAAAAACACCGACACAATCGGGCAGGTGATTCCTTGTGGAAATATAGGTAGGAAACATGTTTTTCACTTTTCACCTAAATGTAATATTAATGGAGTAATGGCCCTTTGAAAATCAAATTTGAAATTCGAATTTCCCCAAAATAACAGAAACAAAATGATGCACAAGAATAATATTTTCAGCGTAGCTTTACGCTACTGGTATCATCAAATCTATTGAAAATGCATATTGATACTTTCGACCCTTACGAAAATAACACAGTTGGCCACGCACCAATTGCATACAAAGTTTGTACCGTCAGGATATTTCAAACTTTTAGGTTAGTTTATTGTAAAATGTGACCTGTTGAACAAAAAGACCCTCTTGTAGTAAATGTCTAGAACCCATCGTTTTCATATAAATTACACCTGAAACTTTAGCAGCACTTGTTTATCGCTACACCTAAGTTACAGATCCTAGAGCAGAGGCAAAAGTACGTGCATGTGTATGTTGTTGCATCTACTGCAGTGATTCAGATAAATTCTGGCACGAAAAAGCAAGACGGAAATGGAAAACACATATCTCGAAATTGATTATTAAGGGAGCTGTGCACCCCCGAAAGAAAAATGTTGAAGAACATTTATGTTACGAAGTATTGTGATGAAACGAATAGGCGAATCGTGGTTTGTAATAGGAGATATGTCACCACGGGTAATGTGGTTGCAAATACCATCCCCTTACAGAATGAAAATGGGTAACCTTCGTCCACAACACATTGGGTAAAGGTAATTAATCCTTAAAGGAGCTGTTCAAATTGCCGACCATCAATTTCAACGGACATATGACATCGATGCTGCAGGGACTGTCGGACCCTGTCAAAAACACCTGGCATCTGGTGGATGGATGCAAATGCATTATCGATTCTCACTAGTAGGTCCTCTTCACTCTCCACCGGCGTATCGTAAACTAATGATTTTGTATGTCCCCAATCAAAAAAAATCGAGAGGTGTGAGGTCAGGAGAACGGGCGGGTCAGAAAATGGGTCCACCTTGACTTATCCAGCAGTCAGGATATACTACATTGAGATGTGCTCGCACATTCGAACCAAAATGTGCTGGGACGCTATCATGCTGAAACCACGCATTAATTCGTACACCAAATGGAACATCCTCCAGGAGTTCTTGTAGCATGTGCTCAAGGAACCGATGGTAAACCACAGCATTAAGTCGAGGATGTAGATGGATTTTCCCAATTACATTGTTTCCCAGTATACCCGCCCACATGTTTACCGCAAACTGTTGCTTATGGCTGCGTATGCGGGTACTGTGTGGGTTGTCTTCTACCCATGTGTGGCTATTACAAGTATTACAAATACCATCACATGTAAAGCAGGCCTCGTCCATCCACAGAATCGAACTGGAGAAATTTCGTTGAATACTGCACTGTTGTAGGTACCAGCGAGCGAATCACAGCCATTTAGGGAAATCAGCTGGACCAGCCACTTGTACCGTATGCAGGTGATACGGACGGAGTAATTGCTCGCGAAGAACCCGATGCATACTACTTTGGCTGGCATTCATAGCATTGGCAATGACTCGTTTGCTGGTGGATGGTGTCTCTTCAATGGTAGCAAGGACGAGCTCTTCGAACTGTCTTGTACACACTCGACGTATGCACCCTGAATCATATTTTCTTTTCTCAAATGTTCCTGTATTACGTAGGCGCTGGTCAGTGGCGGAAAAATAGAGTGGTGAGGCACTTGCCTCCTGGGATACTTATTAGCATACAACATGCGTGCTTTTCTACCACATCCCTGTGTTGCACCCTACACTAAGTGCATGTCTGCTAGTTCCGCCCACATATACCGATTCATGTTGCATGAAAAGTGCACAACCAACTGAACACCTACGAGTTCGTGTTAGCGTTGGCGATGCAGTCATACCGTTTTCTAGCCTGTGTGCACGATCAACAGCTGTGTCCTAAAGCAGTCAAATAGGCTTGCCAGCCGGCAGCTTTAGGAACGCAACTTACACACAGGTATCCAACAGTTGCCTTCCAATTCCTGTTGCCCTCTCAGCAAGTGTAAGTAAGCATTGCGTGATGTGTGTTGCTACGTTTTATTACCGCATGTTAACAAGTATAAAGAGAAAATATATATTTTTTAGTTAACTTTTTTATAATCAAAGAAATCGAATTTCGCACACTATGTCGCATCAAAGGTGATCCGCATTTAAAACCGCTCATTTAAATAATGTACAGGCGATAGAAAGTCGAAATATATTGTGTAAGGAATGTACATAGGTGTGTAAGGGAATGTTTGTGAAGAGTGTAGAGACATGGGCGGAGGGTGTGGGAACATGTGTGTGGACATGTTTGAAGGGTGTGTGTAAAGATATACGCGTACAGGTGCTGTGAAAATGTATGTAAAAAGGCAAAACGGACTCCAGAAATGTGTAATAAAAAATAAAATTACCTTTGAGGACTACATCAGGGCTATGAACAGAGGGAAGGTTATGTGAGTAACTGTATATAAAATCTGATTATGGAAGACGCACCTATATCCCGAGTGTAGCAACAAACTGGCGCTTAATAGACTAGATGACACGTGATGTATGTTCAAAGATGGAGTAAACCCTCTATCAAATAATACTCTGGCTAATGGTAAGCCGTGTTCATTATATCCTTCCCGACAGTGTCATACATCCTGACTACAATGAGAAGATCCGCACAATATGCTTAAACGATATTATCTGACAAAGTTTAGTGCTTAAAGCAACGCCCATACTGCTAAAAGACTACAATGAAGAGAGGCTTGTTACACTACTAGCAGCAACAAGAATTAGCAGTGACGAGAAGGTTAGCGATGAAATCACGATATTCCCTACGATTACATCGGGAAACTGGTTAAGGAACATCACTGCATCGCTGAGGATAGTTACAGATATACAGTAGACCCGATATCCCACAACAGCTCGAGAATGTTATTTATACAATAGTTCTGACACCTATTGAAAAACCTAAGATATTTTAGATTCAGGAATAAAAATTCAGTAGAAGTTTAACACGAATAGTATTTCGAAGTTCTAGTTACAGTCGAAAAATCAAATAAATAGTATATTGAATGCAATCATCTACATACACGAAAATACCAAAGCACTAAAAGTTACTCTGGGGCACTAGAAATCACACACCAAAAGGTCAATGTACAAGAAAAATATCTTAAAGCCATATATTTAAACGAAAAAACAGTCTTTTAAAGCCGACATGTAAAATCCGAGAGGGAGAGAGAGGCGGAGGGGAGGGAGAGATGAGAGTGGATTGAGAGAGAGGTCAGTGGTGTGAGAGAGAGAAAGGTGGAGAGAGGCGGAGGGGAGGGAGAGATGAGAGTGGATCGAGAGAGAGGTTAGTGGTGTGAGAGAGAGAAAGGCAGAGAGAGGTGGAGGGGAGGGAGAGAGGAGTTTGGAAAGAGTTAGAAAGGAAAGGTGAAGAGAGAGATAGAGAGCACATGTAAATCCATAAAGCAAAAAAAAAGTGATATAAAAATGTTAAAAGGCAATACACACATTAAAAAAGTAGTATAAGACATACATACAAGGGAAACAAGTGTTAGGTTAAAGGAAGAACAGAGACAAGGTTAGACATGTGACTTTTTAGAAGGACATGTTAGGTTAGGTTAAGTTAGGCCAGGTTAGATACAGGCAAAAAAAATTAAATAAATCAAAAGAAATAACATATCATACACAATATTCTACATACAAGAATGTTTCTTAAACCAAAAATACGAACAGTTACTGTGGGACAATAGAAACCACAAAGCAAAGTCCAACATACAAGAAAATAAATAAAAAATATATATTTAAAAAACGAAAAAAGTCTTTGGAGGTCTAACTCAGAAATCTAAACAGCAAAAATGCAATATCTGCGAGGGAGAAAGAGGGAGGTGGAGATGATGATGAAGGTTGAGGAAGAGAGAGAAGAGGAGGGTGGAAGGAGAGGAGGGTGGAGGGAGAGAGAGGATGAGGGAGAGAATGGTGGGTGGGGAAAGAGAGAGGGGAAAAGCAGTGTGGAGGGAGAGAGAGCAGAGGTGTGGAGGGAGTGATAAAAATACTTAAAGCAGAATATGAGTTTGAAAAAAAGTAATACAAGACATACATACAAAGGAAAGCAAGAGTTAGGTTAAAGAAAGAACAAATACAAGGCTAGAAATGTGACTTGTTAAAAGGACAGGTGAGGTTAAGTTAGGTTAGGTGGGGTAGCGCTCCTAATGGTGATACTTGGAAATGGAGACGGACTGAACGATTAGTACATACAACCCTAACGCTATCTAGCTGACGACACTGGAACTAAGAAGATTGGTGTAGCTACTAGCTCTCCTGGTGGAAAGACCCAACACCAAAGTCCTAATAGGCCTAATCAACACCACCTAGGAGACGATCAGTAACTACTTGCAGCCCGACCTAGAAGTTAGCTATGGGGAAATGTGTTCACAAGAATGATACTGAAAATTACCTATAGAGTTGCGCCATGCTACAACACCAATATGATGTCACATCTCAGGAATGTGACGACTAATGTAATGGGGGAGTGAGGGGGAAGTACAAAGGTTAGTATTGCATCATACTGCGACACATGTATGTGCTGACTCGGCGAGGAGGGGATGGTGGTACAGTATGACATAATGGTATGGAGGGGAGGAGTGTCACGTGATGAGCGTGTGATTCGCATGCATGTAGTGACTCAGGAAGAAAGGTGAAGGTCAAAACAGGTTGGTGATGATGAGGGGAGGGGGAGGTGTCTGCCAGTGACTTGAGTGTAAAGTATGGTGGGGACAGTAAGGAAGCCCCATCTTGGCATATATTGTTGGTTATTTTTTTAAGTTAATCGAAAAAAAAATATTTTCTGTATGAGGTATGAGTGGTGGATGGTAGGAATGCGAAATCGAAAAGTATTCGGACGATTTCGGAAAAAAACTCTTATACTTTATTGGGTTTATTGGAAATCGTTCGGAAATAGCTAGGAGGTGAGGTGGGGGAGCTCGCCTAGGTGTGATATAGTTAATTACTTAAATTAATTTTGTTTAAAGAGATGTTTTATGTTATGAGATGTGAGTGGAGTGTGTTTAGAATGTAAAATCGAAATAATTTCGGAAGACTCGGAGAAAACCCATATACTTTATTTGATTGAATTTATTTAAACTGGTTCGGGAATAGCTAAGATAGGAGTCTGGGTTAGGTTATTAGCATGAGAGAGAGTGGGGGAGCTCATACAGGTGAGGTATAGATATTTACTTAACTTATTTTTACTAGAAATATATTTTTACATTATCAGGTATAAGTGGGGGTTGGTACGAATGCGAATTAGAAAAAATTTCGGAAAACTCTGAGAAAACCCCTATAGTTTATTTTATTGAATTAATAGACAGCAGGTATCGCGCACAAGATGGATGCTGGAAACATAATTGCCGGTGAGAGATATTGCTCATTCAGGCTTCTTATTGCTCCTTTTCAGCCTCCTCCAGCCTGATTGAGCAATACAGTGTTTTTGAGAATTTTTTTAGTTTTCCTGGAAAATGTTGAGGGAAATTCGGGAAATTTTAAGATTTTGAGGTAAAAAGGCAAATTTTGAGGTAAAAACGGGGAAATGACGTCATTCAAGATGGTGGCGGTGACGTCATCATAGAATCCTACAATCCTATCCCCCATCCCCTTGTGCCAGAACCCGCTAAATTATACTACTGTAACGTACTAATTAATAAATACATCAATTAAATATGTTACGTGTATTCCTTAACATGTTTCATGCAAATTCAGGGTGACAATACCCTTTTTCATACTTCAATGGATGGTATTTGAAACCAATGTTTCCCATGGTAACTTACCTCATCTTACAAACCACGATTCGCCTATTCGCTTCATCACAATACTGGGTAACATAAATGTTCTTCAACGTCCCTCTTTCGGGGTGCACAGCTCCCTTAATAACCAATTTCGAGAAATGTGGTTTCCATTTTCGTCTTGTTTATTCCTGCTGGCATTTATCTGACTCACTGCAGTAGACGCAACAACACACACATGCAAGTAGTTTTGCCTATATTCTAGGATATGTAACTTAGGTGTAGCGATAAACAAGTGCCACTAAAGTTTCGGGTGTAATTTCTGTGAAAACGATGGGTCCTAGGTGTTTGCTACAAGAGAATCTTTTTTGTTCAATAGGTCACATTTTACAATAAACCAACTTAAAAGTTTGAAATACCCTGACGGTACAAACTTTGTATGCAATTGGCGGGTGGTCAACCGTGTAATTTTCGTAAGGGTGGAAAGTATCAACCAGCATTTTCTGTGGGTTTGATGATCCCGGTCGCATAAAGCTACGCTGAAAATATTGTTCTTGTGTATCAATTCGTTTCTGTTATTTGGCGAAATTCGAATATCAAATTTGATTTTTAGAGGACCATTACTCCATTAATATTACATTTAGGTGAAAAGAGCAAAACATGTTTTCTACTTATTTTTCCACAAGGAATTACCTGCCCGATTTTGTCGGTGTTTTTCTGATTCATCAGAATATAATACTTTTCTCATAATACTAAATATATTTTTATGTTTTTGTGTTTTACTGCAAAGTAATTTTTCATTACACTGCAATATTTCTGAGATATTTCACTGCAATATTTCCGAGACATTATACTGCAATATTTCTGAATCATTACTCTGTAATGTTTCTGAGAGAGGACATATCTACATTGCTGAGATGTTTCTGAAACATCTCTGAAATGTTTCGTTATGCTACTGAGATGTTACAGATGTTTCAGTGAAACATTGTGTGTGTGCATGCACGCATACGTGCGGTTGTGCGCATGTGTGTCTGTGTGGGTATACTGGTATGTAATTTGTGTTTGGTGTGTTTGGTGTGGGGTGTGTTGATGGAGGTGTGATGTGGGGGTGTTGGAGGTGTGGGTGTGTGCATATGTGGATTATGTGTATATTGTATGTGTGTTTTGTGTGTATGTGTTGTGCAGGGCATGTTGTTATGTGGATTGTGTGTTATTGGGGTTGTTTGTGTTGTGTGTGGGGTGTTTGGATATGTGGATTAAGTGTGTTTGTGCGGGGGTATGACTGGGAGTGTGGTGTGTGGATGTACGTATGTATAGGGTGTTTGTGTGTATGGTGTAGTAGTGCATGTGTGTATGTATGTTCAAAATAGGTGTGTTGGGTATTGTGGTTTGAGTGCATGTTAGTGTCTATATGCAGAGCATAATGATTTTAAGTAGAGTGTTTCATTGGTGTGTGTATAAGTCTGCATGTGTGTGCAGAGAGTGCATTTTGATATGTTTGGTTATTTTATACAAGAATAGGTAATTGCATGTAGGTAAGCCAGTCAGTAGATAGGTACTTGCGGTTTGATGTCTCGGCATCGTCAGGGACTGATCTTTCGCTTAAGCAAACCGGTGAACAAGGATTGAACTAGCCATGGCCAGTTCATGTAATTGATACATGATGGAATGAAAAATACTAAGCTAGAATAAAATGTGTGTATGAACATACCAGGAATTTAGTCTTGATTACTTTACTTGTGATATGGTTGAGCAAACAAGTGTCTGCTGTGTGTCGGGATGGGCATTAACATAAATTTAAGTGCGTATTGATGTTAAATGGATTGAAGGCTGTGGGAGGGGGGTGAGCTGTTAGCAAAGGTAGGGAAGCAAACGTACGTTAAGTCCACCTAGCAACATGGTCCTTGTTTCCATCATACCTACAAGTATGTTGTTAAACATATTCGATTTGTTGCTGACATTTGCTAGAGAGCTGTGAGACTATTAATTTGTATGTGAAATGTCTGTTCCGATGTATTCTCTAGAACTCTCGGTTATGTTAGTTATGGTTTAGGTTGTTTATTTCAGGGTGTACGTGATATGAAAATGCATTTTAGCCACGATGTTATGTATAGCAATATTATGTTACAATGCTTATAATGGTTTTTACATGGTGGATGACATTTCGCAGTGCTCTTCGATAGTACAGATGTTGATGCATCAATGGTTTGTGTTGTGAGGGTAGGGGGAGGGGGAAGGAAGCGTTCCAATGGTTGGTGTTATACCATACTGCGACATAGGCATGTGTCAGCTCGGTGAGAAGGGGTATCGAATGATATAAATAAAGGAATGGTGACACATCTGTAGAGGAGGATTCATGCGCTGGAAATGCGATGGTCATGTTTTGAGCATGTATGTACTTACAGAGAGATGTGAAGAGAAAAGGTTAGTGGTAATGATGTGAGGGGAGAGATGGTGGGTGCCTGTCAGTGACTTATTGTATATATGAAAAAATGGTAATGACGGATGCATACGTGCTAATGAAGTTTGTATGGGTATAATGTGTTGGTTGTTTTTTTTAATGGAATAGGTTTGAAGATAGCTGCATACTTGTAAGTAAATAATTACAGTAGAAATCATAGTCGAGGTGAAATGGTAGGGGAAGCTTGTTTGTTAATGGAGCTCGCCTGAGTAAAATGTGTTGGCTATTTACTTAATTAAATATTTTTTTATTTATTTTTAAGTATGTTGGGTGTATGCTTGGAACTGTACAATTGCTAAAATATTCGGAAGAGTCGGAGAAAACTTCTGTTTTTAATTTGAATAATATTCGAAATTTAACAGTATAGTTAGGTGTGTTCCATGGAGCTCGTCCCGGTATGATTAAATAATTAGTTACTTTTTTATTAATGGTACTACAATATAATTTTTCATTGTGGGATATGAGTGTGTCCTGGTTGGAATATAAATTAAGACACTGTTTGGAAGGATTGGGATAAACCCCTATTTTTTAAATGTATTTGTAAGCGATCACTTCTGTGAAGCTGGGTTAGGGCTGGTTAGAGTGGAGGTGTGAAGGGATGCAGGGGAAATGTGCTCGCGAGAATGATGCTGAAAGTGGCCTACAGAGTTGCGCCATGTTGCAACACCAATATGATGTCACATCAGGAATACGACGACTCATGTCATGGAGAGCGAGGGAGAAGTACAAAGGTTAGCACTGCATCAAACTACGACACATGTGTGTGCTGACTCGAGGAGGAGGGGGAGGAGGTATAGGATGACGACATGGTATGGAGGGGTGGAGTGTCACATAATGAGCATGTTATTATCATGCATGAGGTGACTTGGGAAGAAGTGAAGGACAAAGAGGTTGGTGCGGATGGGGGGGAGGGCAGAAGCATCTGCCAGTGACTTGAGTGTAAAATATGGGGTTGGGGTGCTAACCAAGCTTGTCTAGGCATATAGCGTTGGTCACATTTTTATTTTTACTAAAAAGTTATATTCTATAAGGTGTACATGTGGTTAGGTTGGAATGCGAAATCGAAAATTTTTCGGACGACTCGGAGGAGACTTCATTAGTTTATTTGATAGGATTTATTGGGATTTGTTCTAATATAAATAGGATAATAGTCTGGCTTAAGTTATTAGTTTATGTAAGGGTTGTGGTGGTCGTCCATGTGTGTTTAATACATTTAGTTAAATTAATTTTAATAAAGTAAGTTAAACTATGCACGGTGTGTGAGTGGAGTGTTTTGGAATGAGAAATAAAAAAAAATTGGAAGACTTAGAGAAAACCCATACATTTTTATTTGATAGGATTTTAGGGTAAACTTTCGGAGATAGATAAATTAGGAGTCGGGTTTAAGTAATTAGTTTGGGGAAGGGCGGGGGAGCCATACAGGTGTGGTATAGGTTTTTACATAAATTAATTTCACAAAAATATGTTTTTTGTTATGATGTATAGTGAGGTGTGGTTGGAATGCGAAATAGAAAAAATTTCGGAACACTCGGAGAAAAGCCCTGTAGTTTATTTTATTGAATTTATTGTAAATCGTTCGGAGATCGCTAGGAAATGAGTCGGGTTTAGGTTGTTAGCATGGGGAAGTACTCAGGAGCCCGTTCAGACATGTTACAGTTATTTACTTAAATTAATTTTACTAAAATATTGTTATTACATAATGAAGTGTGAGTGGTGGTTGATAGGGATGCAAAATCGAAAAAATTTTGAAGGACCCAAGAGAACACCTCTATAGATTATTTGATTGAATTTATTGAAACCAGTTCGGGAATAGCTAGGATATGGGGTCGGGTTTAAGTTATTAGCATGGGAATGGGTGGGAGGACCTCATTCATGTGCGGTATAGTTACTTACTTAAATTAATTTTGTCAAAGATATGTTCTATGTTATGATGTATGAGTGGGGTTTGATAAGATTGCAAATTAGAAAAATTTTCGGAAGACTTGAAGGAAACCCCTTCAAGAAAGTTGCCCACATTTAAGTAAACTATTGACAACAGGTATCGCGGACAAGAAGGATGCCGGAAACATGATTGGCGATAGGAAATATTGCTCATTCAGTCTGTTTTTTGTTCAGTATTCAGCCTCCTACAGCCTGATTGATGAATACGGTAATTTTGAGTATTTTTTAAATTTCCGGGAAAATGTTGAGGGGAATTCGGGAAATTTCGAGGGAAAAATGGGAAATTTTAATGGTTTTGAAGGAAAATGGGAAATTTTGAAGAAAAAACAGGGAAAGTGCGTCATCCAAGATGGCGGCGGTGACATCATGAGTGGCTCCTATGCTCCTATCCCAGATCCCATTGTCCCAGAACCGCCTATTTTATACTACTGATGTTTATTACTATCTGATGGATTGGACCCAATAGTAAACAATTTTGCCGAACTGCTATCAATATGGAACTTTAAATATAACAATAATGTACAAAACACAAATGCATGAGTTCACTAAACACATGAAATATATGAATTTATTTTGAGATTTTCAGAAATACTGATTAAAGCTAGTCTTACGTAAAAATTATATAGGGGAGATTGCCCCAGTACCGGACACTTTAACATTATTGTAATTTGCATTGTTGTTTGAAATTGAATTTGAAAAGTAAATGCTGTTTATATATTTTGACATATGTACAAAGTTAACATAGGAAATAATTTCACTACAACTTATTCTAAGATACATTTTTAATTTTTAAAAAAAGTGTCACATTTTTTATGTTTTCAAAAAGATGTTCCCAGTACCGGACATCATTTTAAAATATCCATATTACAATTATAAACAAGACTAATAACACTAAAATCGTAGAAAAAACCTGAAAATACAAAAGAATACAAGTGCCTGAAAAAAAAACATTTTCACATATTTTTACATCGCTCACACCTGAAATACAAGATATCGTCGCTGTCTGCACACCCTTCATGTGCCCAGCCGCCACAGTCTAAGCACTGCACCCAGTTTTCCTGGAAAGTTTCACCGCATATTACGCACTCAGTAGGATTGGTGGCATCTTCTTGATCTTCTTGCTGTTTACTGCCTGCCTTTTCTTTTCCATTGTTCCCAAAATTCAAAGTTCGTCTTGCTCCTTGAACATTGTAGGATTTAGGCAC
>PNEQ01119039.1:0-14834 GCA_003012365.1 Medauroidea extradentata
TGGCAATATCGAAAAGGGAGAAAGAGCACGTGGCGACGAATGTTCTAGAACTTTCTTTCCCAAAAAATACAAACCCTTTTAAACAGCCATCACATTGTTGACCACAAACAGCCGAGGCGGTTAAGCGCAGACTGCCCGATGCCGAGGTTCCGGGTTCGAATCCCGCCGAGGTAGATGTAGCTCAGCGTATTTTTAAATCATTTTTTCATGATGGTATTTACTTGCGTAATACAGTAATTATTGCAGTTACCTCACCCTCGACGCGTTTGAAAAGTTAAAACATATATATTATTTGCTCATATTCTGTTTTACCGGCGGATTCTTTAATCATACAAAAACGTCATAACAATAATGTTACTTACAGCCGGTTCATAATATTATATTCTTGTAAAAATGATATTTTATGGTTTCAGTAAAATATCGTGCCGCTGCTAGGCAGTAAGACTAAAGTGCCTGTGTTGTTATTCGTAGGTTAGTCGTTCTACCATTTTACATTTGTTACATGTAGCTCAGAAACGTTTATTTTATAGAAATATTTCGTAAAAGTGATTAACAGAAGCGTTACCAGTTCTGTGTTGAATCGAAACACACTGTACAGTTACGTGAGGAAACGCTTGAAATAAAACTGAGGAGAACTGTGTTAAATGTGAGAATTTTTTTTTCCATAACACGGTCATGACATTGAGATATATCTGCTAAGGAAGTGCTATACCACACACATGGCGAGAACAATAATTTACTTTCTTGCACCGACCGACGCGTGAATGTTATAAAAATGACAATTATTTTTCACATAAGGACAAGACTTAACATGACAGTGACTTGACAATTTATGTATATGTTTTTTTTTCGCACACTTCAACGTTTACAGTGAAAATAGTACCAATAAGCTGTCGATTTTGTTTACAATATGGTCTCGCAACCATTTCGTTTAAAAACACACAAGGCACGACATTGGTATTTAACAGTAACGTGTAACGTATAGTCTATAATATATCATAGATACGAGTGCGCTTGATCCTTTACAATAACATTATGTTCCTCCTCAAAAATATCAGCAAAAATAAATAATAATACTAATATACTCTCCCTCAGGTATAGTTCTAACCTACATATAAGGTCGCCATGGTTGATACGCAGCTTGAAGAAATCTCAAATAAAGTATGATTGCTGCTTAAGGAAATCCACAGTTTTTCCTTAGATTTCAATCACTTGTCTCTGCAATGGAAATTCACAGAGATGTGAAATCAATTGTGTTGGTTATTTTGATGCTACTTACTACATTGGTCCAGCTCACATAAAATACACATACTATATACTGAGCCAAATTCATTGCTGGTTGTCCCTCATACAATATGGCGCAAAGTTGACTGCGTACCGAACATATGTCCCACAATTATGTTAGCAGAATGTAGGACCCTGCGTTTACGCACTGTGATTTCTTTGTACGTGGCTGTATCATGATACTGCTAACACTAATGAGAAACTGAAAATATGCATTACCCAACAACTTTTAACTTCAACAAACAGAATAACTTTCATTAAAAGCTTAGCCCGAGAAATTTTACCGCATACCCGTGAAAGTGTTGCATTAAAACCAATCGTATTTGTATTTTACATAGTTAAAAAAAAATGCTGTGACGGGAAATTTGTTTTATTGATTAGTATGTTTTATTTTAAGTAAAGTTTCAAAATTACACGTTTGTTTGTATATATTAAGGAAGATGTAAAAATAAAGTAAACGGTCATGTTTATCTGTTATCTTCCACACAGGCCAGGCACGTCTGTTTGTTTGAAAGTTTCTACATTAAAACTGATGAACTGGTGTAAACTAATTAAGTCATTTGTCTCTTATTAAACTTCATGGTCTCGAGGTAGGTATGTTGTTAAATTAACAATGCGTCCAGATTGTAGACGATATTAATAATTTCTTAGACGAAATGCACTCATAAGTTGTTTCTACAAAATTATATGTGAAAAGGTATATTTGTGACGTACAGAAATGAATAAATCAATTTAATAAAAGTTTGTAAGAGTGAATTAAATACCTCGTCGTAATTAACTTGATGTTTTGGTTAGGAAATATTATTTTTAAATAACTCGATACGAATACATTAAAGAAAGTGTACTTATTTTCTGCGCCATCCTCTTCTCACTGTGCCTCTGTGAAGTCTCGTCACATGATATTATAGTCTTGTTTTAATGCATGTTTGTTGTTTGTCCGGATTATTTCAAGAATTTCATCGTAGGCCGTGATTAAATTACTAAAGAATAGCGAACTCACACATCCTTAAAAAATTAAGTTGGCCTGAAATTTATTTTCACATTGTCCGATCTCTACCAAAACCAGTACCTTCTCAGTGATTGTCCTGATTCGTGGAAGGTCCTAACAACACACATATTATTGGTAGATATAGTGATTTGTCGCGGGCAATGTTGACTGTTTACTGAGCTCCAATATAATTGATTAACTTTCGACTCTTTCTTTCAGTCACTGTTTATTCCCTATTTGACTGGGCCAATGATAACACTGGTGAGCTATAACTGAACGAACGTCTGTTAATAGTCTGTAAATACAGCTAAACTATGATAGAGCCGCGCTTGAATTATATAAGGCCACGCTACACTTAACTGGAGGATACGATGGCAGGAAATATTCTCGCGATTTTTATTTTTAGTTACTAGCTGTGTGAAACACACTCGCTACCAGTTTACTGCATACACACACACTCACACATTTCACGATTGCAACTGGAACGCCTCCTCAGTCTAGTATGAAAATAATTATAACAAGAACAATAATAATAAAAATAACCAGTGTTGAAACTTCTGAGGTAAAGATGAAACTCAGGATAATGAATATGTGTATGTATGTGAGTATGCATGTGTGTATGTATTTGTGTGTACATGTGTATAAATGCATACATACACTGAAATATATGAGAAACAAAAGTTAAATGAATATGGGTCTACGTATGTGTCGGCGAGGAGAGCAGGGGTTCAGGGTATTGTATCCAGAACACATACTTACTACTGGCCGCTCTCAGGTATCTGGAGTGTGGCATGACAAGACGCCCTATAATGAAGAAGCGCCTGAATGAGGAGGCGGGGGAAACAAGAGATCCCCCAGAAAACCCGCCGACCGGCCGCGCCGTTCCCACATGCGAAAATCCGCGGACCGACCACGCCGGGAATCGAACCCGGATCACCTTGCTGGGAGGCGAGTGCTTTAACCACTGTGCTTGTTTCCCTAAGTATCACTTAATTTTGTAGTGTTGGCGTCTCATACAAAAATAACACCGATGTGGCTTAGTCGAAACCACGGTCGTAGAAGAACAGGTCTGGACACTCGCCTATCTAACAATGTATTCTGCTTGACCCCCTTGTTGTTTGGCTGTAGTTCGTCAAGTTACCGAGAATGTCGTGCTTTTTGGCGCTGTAATTCGGGCGGTCGGACTCAACTCCATCCACTTTTTTCTATTGTTAAATTTATAAAGTAAATAAAGATTGCTGGAGCCTTTTCTTAAATTTGTGAGCGAAGAAAGTATTTCATAAATTGATAAAAAATACGTTTTGATAAATTGTTTATCATAGTGAAAAGGAAGTGGGCGGAGTTTAGTCCGACCGCCGTAACATCAGAGCCAATAAAACACAATATTATCTGTAAATTGGTGAACTACAGCCAAACAACAAGGGGGTCAAATATCCTGGCGAGTGTCCAGACCTGTTCTTCTACGACCGTGGTCGAGACATACTCGGGAAATCTTGCGGAAATCGCGTGTCGTAAGTGAAATGTTGTTGTATTTTGTTTTACAAAATACTTTTAAAACGTGGTGATTTTTCATGTAATGATTCTAGTTACGTTTTGGGGTATTCACGTGCTGATTTTCCGGTGGTCATTGGTAATATTGTTCTAGAACCGTAGTTACATTAACGGTGTGTTAGTCTTGTGTGTTGAGGAAATACTTAAGAGGGCGTGGTACATAATTCAACGCATAAGCATTAATCTATAAATGTAGGTTTCTTGAAACCTTTTTGCGAAAATTTACCACTAGCAATCCTAGACAATAGTTTTAGCCTACGTTTTAAACAAAATTGTTTCTAGTGTTACGAACCTGCGGCGTAAGATATCACGCGTAACGAATGAGTAATTCTGGATAAATATTTACTCAAAAAGTTGGCAAATACTATTATCTAGGATTGTCGTTGAGAATTTTAGCCATATTGGCCTTTGAAAAAAGCGATTTATGTTTCAGCGTTTATTTATCTACCATCGCACTCTTAAAGTAGCGGAAATGTAAAATGGAAGTATTGACGTATGTACAGGTGTTCCTCGCCAAGTAGCACTGTAAGCCCTGAGAGTAGCGGGACAATATGAGCGTAGTTAGTGTCTGGTCCGCTAGGCGCCGCACTCGGCCGGCTTGCCTCTCATCCTTGACTTATCGAGCCAATTAATGTTCGCGTGGGAGAGCTCGGTTCACCCCCTCCCCCTCAGCACCAGTTCTCTCCCTCCACAATTAACAAGCGGGCCGCCATCATGAGCACTGCTAATTAATTACCAACTGTACGATATGTACTGTGCCCTGTCGCCGTGCAACAACGACACAACAGCCCGTACTATCTCCCCGCTTGATCAAATACACGGTCTACGCTAACATCGCAACAATTAACCATACTTTGACCAAACCTCTGATGCTGAACTGGCAAATTACCAAACAGGACTCGCAATTCCTCGTGATATTATATGGAACGATACACCTACTATAATCTTTCTCTTCCACATGTTATGCTTAAATAATCAACTACAATAAGAATTGCTTTGAGTCGGTCCTATGATTACCGAGACATGTCACAGCAACAAAAAATTTCAAATTGCCGCCATTTTTAGACGAAATACATTACACGTGGACAAACTACATAAATGTCGGTGAAGGGCAGGATAGTTCAACTGAATACTGTACAATACTTTGTTTTATTCGTGTACTAGCTGGTCCTGCGAATTGTGTTCCGCCTTAGAGGCAATAAGTAAGCAGATTTTGGATTAAGTATTTTATGATTCTTTATTTTTCATGTATTTTTTTTGGTGAATAGGTTGCACTCTTCATTTGTTTTATTATCAGGCGCAAGAACAAACAACGCAGATGGTCTTCCTACCCGTGAACATGCTTTGTCGGGAAAGGTTCGATCGTCTTGGTCGCGGCATTGTCAATGATTATTCAAAGAGAATACAAATTACTGATTATTGATTTCTGACAAAATTTATTGTTATCAAATTTCCAAAGATACTTAACCATAGACAAAATTATGTTTAGCTGTCATTTGGGTTTTGTTATTCCATGTCATATGCGTTTTGGTTATACCACGTTTTATAGTGATTTGTATTCTCTTTGACGTCACACGGGAACGCGGTCGAACGGGATAAAAAGTATCCTATGTCCTTCTTCTGGTTCTAAGCTACCTCCCCACCAACTTTCAGCCAAATCAGTTCAGTCGTTCTTGAGTTATAAGTAGTGTAACTAACACGACTTTCTTATATATATATATATATATATATATATATATATATATATATATATATATATATATATATATATATATATGTATATGTATATATATATTTATTTATTTATTTCACCTGCCAACTAAGTTGTAGGGCATGGTCATTTACACACACACTAACTATTCTATTAAATAGTGTTCATCAGTCCATAGTGTGTGATCACATTCGTTTATGTAGAGTACGTTTATTACAACCACATGACATTTGTATAGGATTTACGCTATTTTCCATCGTTTATTTCTTACTGACGGGACTAATAAAGCCAACTAAATTAAAAGTTGGAAGGAAATTTTACAAGCGAAGTCGTAGATCTATGGTCGTCCGTACGTCATATAGATAATCAGGGGCTTGAAGTCTAGCTTGTCCCCGCAAACGCCCTGGAACATCGCATAGCATGACTAGAGTAAGGACACACGTTATCCTTGAACATGTTACTGTACGAACTTCTTTCAATGTCTTGCACGCATATGTAGCCTACAACTCTGCCCGTGACTGAAGATTGTATGTTTAAACTCTCAGCTCGCCTGGTGTTCTGCCAGCTAATAACTGACACATAGTCTCGCAATAACCTTATTATGATTGGTTCAGTTTAATAAGTGACACTTCTACACAAAGACACGCTGCCAATAACCATGAGGCACAGCTGCAGATGTTCACATAAAGTGTTGAAACAAGTTAGAACAATTTTTTATTGATAAAAATCACTGGCTTTACTGATATATCACGTTACATATAACTTCACTCTTTTTTATTAGAAACCAGTCGACACACACGATTGTATATAGTCTATATACACATATGATTCATTTGTACTAACGTTCTTATTTTAATTATTCGTAAGTTATTACGCAATACATTATATTATGTATAAAATGTTTATTTGTTTCCTTGTTTGTTCGTCGTCTATGCGGTTCTATCCCATTTATTCGATTGTGATTACTTTTATATTTTAAGAGAGACGTGATGTGCGCCCACGAAGGTTTCTGTCAAATAACACCGACCTTGGGGGGAGGGGGGAGGCATATGGGCAGAACGGCGCACCCAAGAATTTAGAGAAAAACTTAAAAAAAAAAAAAAAAAAATTGCAGCGCATGCCGGGACAGCTAGTTAGATATATAAGATAAACAACGATACGGCTTACATCACTATGCTAACCATTTTAGCAGTGAAGGTTTATGTCGAATGTTTATCATCAAACGCCTATTAGTCTTTTGCGTTATTCCCATTGGCGTCTTGTCAAATTATGTCTCGTTCCGTTTCAGCGTTCAATTTAACTTTTAGGCCTATTTTACGAGTAATATACAAAATTTGCTTATCTCGTACATAAATTTTCCTTTGCGTGTTCTTGGAGCTTGCAATCATTTCTGGGCACTAAAAGAAAGGTGCCGAAAAAAGTCCCTAACTTGGAACATATGAGGTAACTACAGACACCGAAGTCTTTTGAAGCTTAACGGAATCGCATTATTGAATCGGATTTCAGCAATATTGCGTAAGAAGAGAAAGCGCATTTTACTTTTCGTTTCTCCACTTAAATTTGGAAATTTTAAATCTTAGATTTTATGAGATATTGCTGGAAAATTGTCCCAAGTTATCCAAAATGTCCCAAGGTGCCACGTTTTACGGTAAAGCATGGGATTCGCTACGTTTATTATATTTATTTTTAAAATTTACCTTTGAATCTTGATACAATAGGCTGTATTAAGGGATGCATCATATATATGTATGTAGGCCTATGTATGTGTGTAGGTTGCTGCCTTTGTGCGCAGTCACTTATAATTAAATAACTTACAATAAATTAGGGTATATAATAATTCATTTCTTGATTTACTGCAGGTTGTTACTCGTTTGCATTTCTTCAGAAATTATGTCTCTTAGTCATAGCAGTCAAGCACTTCAAATAATAACACTTTCCTTGTTGTGAAAGCATATAATAATTGTTTTCATACCGCAAAGAAGCCGCCAGCGAGACTTGTGCCACTGTTGCGCTCAGCTGGCGCCAGCTGATACCTCATACAAACTGAGGACATTTGTTATCGCCGCGCACAATGAACGCCACTCACACACTGCGCTTACATAAATAACGCCAAAACACTCATAATTTCGGGAATTAAAAGAAAATGCAAAAAGGGGCGGGCGGGTTCTCATGCCCTGCTCGCGTCGTTACACTGATGATAATTAATTATAAACAAATAACCGGCGACCACGATGATGGCGAGGGGGGGGGGGGGTATGAATTAAGAACGGCAATTTCTGTTGATTAAGAGAGGAGGAATTTATGAGGGCGGCTATTGGGCCTTGAAGTTGTTAGGACCCATACAGCACACTTTCCGCCGTGGTGGTAGCCCTGCTCACAGGCACCGCACTGCTGCCAACTACCGAGCCCTTAACTTACCTTCTGAATGCCGCCAGACAAGATTCTAAGAACTTCATAGTAAGTATGAGATAAACAATGTGTACACTAACCAGCTATAGAAACAATGTACAGTACAACTAACTACAAAGTTAACGAAATAAACGGAGGAGGTTTTACATAACAATTCCATGATGTAGACTTTTTTATATATTGATTATAGTCGATTTTATTGGTTAGATTAAACATAAATAAAATGTATTTCAGGAATAGTTTTTAGATAAAAACGGGTCTAAGAGGACTGAATTAATGGACATTAACGACTAGTTTAGTTAAGTGTTGTTGGCCAGTTTGTAGATTATTCAAGCTAAGTGCCACTTCCAGTGAAACATTATGGTAGTGATGGCCACATAAATATATTGGCATATTCCTAGTGCCCCTGACTTTTGGTGGAAAGAAAATGCACACCAATTTGTTATAGTTGGAGATGATGGTTAGAAATGATGGAATATTGCGAAAATGATTTGTGCCAACATAGCCTAGAAAACACTGACACGACGTAGCTGTCTGAAGACCAATACCAGGCATCAAATATTACAATATCGGGATCCTCATTGGCTCAGTCAAATAGGGTAATAGGTCCAAGTACAAGCTAAAGCCAGTAATCTTCTGGTGAGCTGAATATGTGTTGAAATCCATCAAACAGTCAAGTTTTCCCGCGATAAGCCATTAGAGAAGAGTTTTATCGCGGGAAAACTCGACTGTTTTCTAGGTTTCAACCACGTTCAGCTTATCAAAAGATTTCTCGCTTTCGCTTGTACGTGGAGCTGTTGTCTTATTTGACTGAGCCAATAAGAATCCCGCTGCTGAAATATACTATGCCTGTTATTGGTCTGCAGACAGCTACGTCCTTTCAGGTGTACATACATGCCGCAAGAAACTACAGTGTTTTCAAGGGTATGCTAGCACGAACAATTTTCCCAATATACCATTATCTCTAACTATTACCACGTTTCCATGTCAGATTCAAATCGATCTGAAACCACTTTTGGGATTGAGAATGGTCATGTAAACGGGATCCAAATCGATTTGAGTCTCAAGGTCGTTCCAGCTAAAATTGGGATCGAATCGGATTGAGTTCGATTTGAAATGACATGTAAACACAGGTCGTACTGAAAGTGTATCGGGTTGAAATTCACACACATCTGTTTACAAATAATAGTTCTTATAATGTCGCATGTACCGGTAAACAGAAATATTTGGACAACGGAAGAGGTGTTCACGCTTATTGAAATATTCAAGTAATAAGAAATTCGTCGTCTGTTGATGGCAAACGGACGAAAAATGCTGTTTCTCTTACACGCTCCATTCGTTCTTGCTCCTATTTTTGCATTAAACTAGCGAACATCAATTGCCAAATTACTACGACTATCAGTAATTTTTTCTTGTCCAGTGTAGCGTGTAGATTATTTGTCTGATATTTTCTCCAACATAAACAGATAACAATACGTGTTTACTATTAATTTATGACATGACTACCAACTCACTTGCTGCAGCGAAACATTTACCACCACACATTTCAACTAGCAGATCCAAATCGATTTCAGTTCGAATTGACATTTTGCATGTAAACGGGTATCGACTCAATGCTGATTCAATCCTCGATTCGATTTCAATCCCACATGGAAACGTAGTATATAACGAGGAACCCCTGTTTTACGCGATAAGAATTTTGCCCCACTTTGTTTCGGCGCGTTACGTGCACATCTGCAGTTCTGCTTCGAGGTCATTGATTGGTTACTTTAACTGTCACGAGCCTTGGTGTTGTACCCGCTAGTCACAGTTACCATACTCTGATCGCCCCAGTCAAATAAGTGACGCCTCTGTACAAATACATTTTGGCAAGCTGTTTTTAAATTATTTTCACCAAAATTCAGTGGCTCCAGGAAACAACCTGTAAATGTCAATGGCAGACTTAAGAAGGTGTCGTGCATAATTCAACGCTTAAAGCATTAATCTATAACTGTAGGTTTCTTGAAGTAAATTTTCGAAAGTTAAACAATAGCAATCCTAGACGATAAATTTTAGACAAGGTTTTAAACAAAATTGTTTCCAGTGTTACGAACTTCTGAGGCACAATCTCTCACAACGGAACCTCGTGCATTTAACTGCGGCGCAAGAGATCACGCGTAGCGAATTAGTAATTCAGTATAAATATTTACTCATGAAGTTGGCAAATACCATTATCTAGGATTGTCATTGAGTATTTTATCCATATTGGCTTCGAAAAAAGCGCAGGAATCAATAGATGTTTTCAACGTTAGTTAGTGTACCACGCACTCTTAAATGTTGTAACGGTTTTTGAATACTATTTATTCCTTATTGACTTCCGCATGTTCAGCAGTTTTCTAATAAAACTCTACCGCTGAAGCTGTGTACGTTACTGGTCAGCCTGGACAGGTGTCAGCCCTGCTTCACAGCTGCAGTTTCCAGTAAATGTTGGTCCACTATGTGGGTTTATACTTCGATATGTTTGAGTGACAGTGGGGTAACCTTTGCGTGTTATATGAGGGGCGGATGTGGTCTGTACGGCAGTAGGGTCGTATACCGCGCACACAACCCTCACTACAGCTGGCTCAACACTACGTGAATCATGCTCGTATCAGAACCGGGGATTTTTGGTGGAAATAAGTTTGCCACTATTTGTTTGACAGCTTTATGTAAACGACTACGATTTCATGACAAGTGATTGTATATTTCTAGCTCTCAATGTCTTGGGGTTTTACCTACAAATCACAGAGGTGCTGTGCCGTTGTTACCTTGTTCTGATTGGTACAGTTGTATGAGTGCTGCCTCTATACAAACACACTCTACCAATAACCACAGAGCATAGCTGCAGATGTAGGCCTACTCGTAAGGCAATGAAACAAGCTGGTGCTAAATTATTTCCACCGCAGATCACTGTGTCTAGCTCGTATGTAACTACTGGAGACCCGGAAACGTGGTAGGATTCAAACAATTGTAATGTCCGGTATGTTTCGCTACTGGCCCCGTAGTAATATCGACAACTTCTGGAGGTTGGTGAGCCAATAAGCCAATAATAAATAAGCAACTAACTGCAGGTCCAGCCATGTGTTATCATTATGCCAGTGAGTAGCCAATTAGCAGTTTCTGTCTGCCTGAGCACACACACATTCTTGAGGACTAACCTACAAGTCTGTGAACCCGTGATATTTCCCTGTGTCTAGCGAATAGAACAACTGCCGTTCAAATTTCTACTCTGTCCTCGTTAAGAGACCTCACACTGACAGATGTCTATTCGATCGATCGATAGTGTTTAGATATGATGGTTTATCGCGGGAAAACTGTTGACTGTTGTTGACTGTTTGCTGGGTTTCAACACACGTTCAGCCTACCAGAAGATTACTGTCTTTAACTTGTACTTGGGCCTTCTGCCATATTTGACTGAGCCAATGGGAATACCTACTGTAATATTTGATGGCAGTTATTGGTCTGCAGACATCTACGCTGTGTCAGACGTATATCACCCAATCATATATGTTGCAAGAAACTACAGCGTTTTCAAGGGTACGTTGGAACAAAAATTTTTCGCGATATACCATCATCTCAGTTAATGTTTGTTAGGAGGGTAACACATCGACGATATTTCTTGAAGCCCAAGACAAAGGAGACGCGAGTTCACAGCATACATTGTCTTGTACACTTACCACATCGATATATAGGAGCATTCCGTTAATAGGTATTATAACAACATTGCCATCCTGGACGCAGCCAGGTTCGTTTGGGATGGACGGCTTGGGTAATTAAATGTGGGAATCGTGCTGGACGATGCCGTTGATTGGCGGGTTTTCTCAGAATTACCTCATACCACCCCTCACCAGTGCTGAAGACCTCGATGTTAGGCGCTGACCAAACTCTCTCACTCAATCTTTGCCCGTGCCGTCAATCTTCAAGACTTGGCACATCAGAAGTCTGCTCTCGTTCATCCTACACATGCACTGTTATTATTAGTTATTATTATTACTAGATACATGAAAAGTTCGCGTTTTCGTTGAGGCACAAGCTATAGACTTCAAGCAACTGTAAGATTGTACAACTTTGACAATTGGCCCTGGACTTATTTGACACATCTTACAAGGCGCCGAACCAATAACAAAGAAGCAACTGAATGCAGACCTACAGCGGGCAGCCAATAAGCTGCTGTTATTTTCTTCAGTAAACATATGTTCTTGAAGGCTAGGCTATAAGTCATTGAACCCGCGAATTCTTCCCGTCGCTAATTATTTCCGACCCTTGATTTTCATTAAATGATTTTTGCCCCACTTTGTTTCAGCGCCTTGTGTTCACATCTACAGCTGTGCTTCGTGGTTATTGGCAGTGGATCCTTGTGTAGAGATGCCACTTATTTAACTGAGCCAATAAGAACAAGGTTACTGCGACACTATACGTCTGTTATTAGCCAGCAGAACCCCACGACGCTGAGGTTAAAAATCATCCAATCGTCGACCAGCAAACAGAGATGCAGGTGTGCACTTTAAATGTTAAAACAAAATACTTTTTTTTTTTTTTTTTTTTGAAAATAACGGGTGCATAAGAACAGCTGTTCCTGACTGAGTCCAAGAAATATTTTTCAAGATTTCAGTAACACATTCTAAGATTCATTAGGTTCACATTGTTCCGACATTACGTAAACCCTCATCAGCTGTTTACGACTGGGAAATTGGCATTCCACACTTAATTGCCATTAAATATTTGTCTGTGCCGTACGGGTCATAATTCAATGTGCAAACAATCAAGATAAGAGATTCTATGCTTTTACGTAACGAAAGTTATGTAACAATGCACACCAGCTTCGTTGATAATTACGTAACTAGGCTATATTTTTTTGTAAAAAAAAATAAGTTGTCCTAAGACACGCTATAATTTATATGTAGGCTACATACCTTCGAAACTCTTATTATTTAATGAAGAAGTTTTTGATGCGGCATAAAATACTAGCACATGCTATGTGTTTTCGTTAATTACCTACATGCTTATAACCTCTATTCCCGCTGGGTCTCAAAGGGAGGGACATCTTTTTTTTTTTTTTTCCGCGAAAATATTTTTGTACCACTTTGTTTCAATACCGTACGTGTACATCTGCAGTTATGCTTTGTGGTCAGTGATTGGTTGTTTAACTCTCAGCGCCGCAGAATCTCCCGCTAGCCACGTGTCGCAGTTACCTAGCTCTGATTGGCTCAGTCGAATAAGTGGCCCCTGTACATAAAGACACGCTACTAATAACATCGAAGCAGAGGTACAGGAGTGGACGAAAGACTTGCAACAAGTAGGAACCAAACTATTATCGTGAAAATCACTTAAGTTACACAGGATGATGATAAATGGTCGATACTGTACATAGCGAAGATCAGAGCACGAGACACGCTGGGAAATTGAGGAAATATTCAGTGCCAGCATTAGTCTCCATTTAAACTGTACTATCTGTATCTTGCTACTAATGTATGGTGGTATCTGTGACACGTGTGGACAGTTTTAGTACAAGTCGCACATGTTCTGTGTTCAAGCTGTACAGTCTAACTGTAACCAATATTGATACTGTACCTTCACTGTTATAGTGGTTCACATTAAACTGTGCACTTCCCAACACTTATATATTGAATTAAAAATATGTTTATTGTGGCTGTATAAGTAAAGTTTACACTATGACTATAAATTTATATGGGCCTAAAATCCATATTCCCTTTCACTCCACTAATAAATATAAGACTAGTCCTTTTCTATGAGCCTAAAATTGTTAAATTTATTACCCATGCAGGCATTTTAAAGATTTTAAATTTTGCTTGAAAAATATTTGATAGATCTTACTCCATATTCTTGAAATGACCATTTTATTTTGCAATTTTTTAATGTAAATTCTTCTGTAGGTATAGTTTTTGTCTAGTAAAAAAATGTTTGATAGGTATGACTTCATATTCTGTAATGACTATTTTATTATGTAATTTTGTTATGACGATTCTGTGATGAGTATCATTCCATTCATTATACATTGTTCAATGTTTTGCATAATTTTGTTTCATAATTAAAAATAAGAGAAGTGCACTGCAAGTATTTAATGTGTTTATTCGAAGTTTCATGAATATAGTCTAGGTGATTCGCAATAAAGTGAACACTCAAAAAGCCCTGATTAATTTCTATTTCCTGCCAGATTATATCTTTCCGCCGATGTTAACACAAATAATGCCACGTGCTTTTATTTACAAAGGGTCGTGCAATGTTTACAACTACATTAAACTGCTCCGATAAATTTTAGCTACAATATCTACTCATTAAATGCACGGGGGCTGAATGTAAGGTATAAAAAAAGTAATCTTAGTTATAAATACCTGCGAGTTAATGTCTGGCTTGTGTCCATAGACTAATCTAAACAACACGCACTATTGCCGTTACGAATCTCGTAAATGAGGGCATATTTTATTTGAATTTGTAACTCAAAACCGCCACTAAAACAGACATGACACACGCTATTCAATAATTCAAGTTTCGTTCAGTTCTACTGCTACGAACAACGACGACGCACTTTAGAAACAATAAATAACGTCTTTTCTTAACGTGCGAAATAAAAAGTATGTTGTTTCTATGCTGACAAACGTAAAAAATAATTTATAGATTTTCAATGGTTTCACATCATTTCGGCAATGATACTCAAAGTAATTTTCAATACTTTTGAATGTGTATATACGCATAACGGATAAACACACGCAAATGATGCAACTTGGCGGCGAGAACCTAACTCTGATGCTACCTGTCGGTGGAGTTTTGAACTGTCTGAAGCGCGGAGCAAGCGATAACGGCTACGGCGACTCGAGGTCGGCGATAGCGTCACATAATTCTCGCGCCAATCGA
>PNEQ01119039.1:14934-63518 GCA_003012365.1 Medauroidea extradentata
ACAGGTCGAGTTCGTCATATGTTCTTTCACTAATGTTGTATTCAAATAGGAAAATACACGGAACTACGTACAATAAATCGCTACCAACCATACAAGCAGTAAAGTAACTCTTGTTAGTGGTGATGTATATGCAGTAACGGCTAGTGATTTTTTTCAAAGGTTAAATATTTAGTGCTCACTTTATTCCGAATGGCCTATAACTATCTTGTATGCTGGATAAACATACAAATAACTTAAAACAAAAACTGCGTAGTGGCTTCAAACATGCTCAGTTCGTCGTAAACCTCGTATAACTACAGACCTGAAAAATCGCAATTTATTTTGGGTGGCAACTAGAACTGATACAACTGTTAATTTGTGTTACTTTCTCGGTTGGTCCTAGACTTGTAGAGATGTTAAAAATTCGCGTTTTATTTTTAGTACAACCTAGAATCCAAACAAAAGTAAATTAGTGTAGGTGAATGTAAGATTTTAGGTCAGCGTTCGTGAAGGATGACATGAGGTGAGTATGGAGCAGCGCCGGAATGAAGGGGCGGGAGAAACGCGAGATCCCCGAGAAAACCTGCAGACCTTCGGCATCGTTCGCAATAATTCCCACATGTGAAAATCCGGGAACCGACCTCGCTGGGAATCGAACCGATCACCAAGGGAGGCGAATGGTCTGATCACTCTGCTATCACGGCCCCTAGGTTAGTGTAGCTTAAGTGTTTGTATTTATACTTATTTGACAAGTCATGGAGGTCGCCCAGCCAATGATAAGGTAACAACTTACGCCCATGCCATGCTCTTTATTTTTTACTATTTTTGCTATAATAATTTGTTTTAAGTTTAAACGAAAGCAGATATCAAAAATCTGTCTGGCATTGTTTGAAATGGGTTTTACTGAGAGCTATTTTTTTTCAAACCAAGAAATTATAAGGTTTCGACAGAAAATGGAATTAACCAGAATTTCGTTAATTACGCAATTATCTGGAACCATAATTATTACTTACTTGAAAAAAAAACTGGCCAACATGGAGGAGACAATTGTGAACAAAACTGCTCTCGTTTAGGCGTAAAAAAATAATATAGCTAAAAAGTGTAAACTAGAGAACGTGACATTAATACGTGCCCAGTTGTGTGGTATTACTGTGTCGTGAACAGCCAATGAGGAACTGCTGTGTGCTTCAGTAAATATACATATTCTCAGAGGCTATTATACAGGTATCCCAAAAGTCCCGCATCATAGGAAGAACAACAACTTGTTACGGTAGTATGAAACAAATTATAAAATGTGCTCGACATGAGTGCCTGAAAGCTCAAAACACAGCTGCAGGCGATCTTTCATGTTTAGCAGAATGTTTTGTACCACAATTGGCGTCATAGCGCTGCATTCGGAAGCATTGCCTATGATGCGGGACTTTTGGGACACGCTGTACAGGTCAATGAACCCACTAATGTTCCCGGCTCTACATATAACATGGTTGTCACATCCAAGCCGGCAACATTACAGCAGACTGTGCCAGTCAGGTTGAGGGCAGTAAGGGGAGGGAGGAGGGAGGGGGATAAGGGTTGTTATTCAGTACATAGTGTCGTAGACAGGTGTGTGTCAACCAGTGTCCACTCGTAGCTCGCCACGTGCGCCGTGTTTTGTTGGCACGTGTGGTGAAAGCGCACATCACAGCATGTGTGTACATCACATGTGTCAATATCTTCAGTCATGTTGCAGCCTGTATTCAGTCGGCGTGTCTCATTTCTCATTGGCACACACACAAACACTTCGCCTAGTCATTTACGGAGAAGTTAGCATTCAATCCCGCATATATGTGAGCAAGTTACGCCTTTATTAACGCGTTAAAGTATCATCTCTGACATAACTCATTCACATTTACACGGGTGTACACAATATTAACATAGTAATCATGGCACGCACTGTGCAAGGCATGTGACAACAATAATACAGACTGTACCTCTCCCCGTATGATGCTTATTGTTTGTTGCTGCACACTAAATCTGAATTAGTGAATATTCACTGATTCACGCTGATGAATGGAGCAGTTTCAACAATTTGAATCAATGAAAGTAGTCACTGTTTAATTAGTGAATACTCACTGACATCTTTTAAGAGTGCCAACATCTCACACGTGAATCAGTGAACATTCACTGTTTTTCCAGGTATTTTCAAAGAACAATTTTCACTTATTGAATCAGTGAAAAATTACTCGAAGATCTGTGGACCTTCACTAATTAACTTGTGGAATGTTGGTAATCTTTATCGGAATAAGTGAATAGTCACCTATTTCACAGTGGTTTCTCACTGATTCAGTTTGTTGAAACTGCTCCATCCATCGGCGTGAATAAGTGAATATTCACTAATTCAGATTTAGAGTGTGACACATCACAGTTTTATGATTGGTTGCTGGTTGTGACCTTGACCATAGAAAATACTGTATTATATGAAGCTAGGAAAGTTGTATAAGGAAATTAGTTGTATGACCATTTTATTTTAACCGATACGAAAATTTATTATTATTATTATTATTTGCTATTATTATAATTTTCAATATTATCTCTTTACCGTATCTATACGCAGTAACAATTTTACTTTTATAAACCAAATTGTTTAGCAAACTGGTTTCCAAAATATATATTTTTGTAAGTTTACGAACTGTAAACTGTACAGGAAATGGTTGTAAATACACAAATATTGCTGTATATTTACAAAAATGGTTATATATTTACAGATGGATATTAATTGTACCTTTAAAAATATAGGTACTTCAACATTTACAAGAATTACTCGAAGTGTTACAAATAAATTTTTGGCAACTAGTTTCCATGAAATTTTTTTGTTGAAGTACAACATATTTTGTAAAATGTGACAGGCCGTCGAATGTTTATTCTTCGTTTCACATGAGACACTCTGCTCATAAATGTATATCTCACTGATAAATGCTTTCTACCGTTAACGTCTCGTTAACGGCGAGACCCTTACAGACGGTTACAGACAACTTCCCACAGACACTAGAATTAGGAAAAGAATCGGCCATGGCCCACGTTAAGTACACATAGCATTCACCTGGAGAGATATCGGGAAACCAGGGTAACTGAAATCGAGATGGCGGAGCCTGAGGAAGTAACCAGAGTTTTCAGGAATATGAGTGCAAATGCGACGAAGACCTAACGTAAGAGTTATTTAATAGAGACAGATGTTGTAAATTAGTAATGTTTCTATCAGTGACGTGAGTGCATTTATAAGGAGTCTGCCTAACGAGCTCTCAGTTAAGAAGTTAAGGGGTATGCAAAGTTAAGATTTCGAGCGAACGACTGGAATGCTCAATGGTCGATAAAATGTAAACTAATCATCATATTAATTCTGTGAGGTTTTTCAACCTAGTAGATATTTTATTTCTATAGCACTGGGCGGTAGTATGCTTTGCTATTGAGTAAGCAATTAAAAAAACAGCATTTAGAAAAATAATAGACTGAAACCAGAAAATCCATAGACATAGAAAACTGTAATTTTTATAATTTTTAGTATGACAATATCTAGGATTCTATAGGCCTAGTAACCGAATTTCAAAAATATTCTCATTTAGTTTGAAAATAATTTTACTCTCCGAAAACCTCAGCCCGATAGGTTCACGGACGTTAAAATTATTTTAAAATCAAAATGCAACATTTCTGAATTCCGGTTATTATAGAATCCTAGATATTGTCATACTAAAATTTATAAAATATACTGTTTTCCTTATTTATGGATTTTGTGGTTTCAATCCCTAATTTTTCAAAGTACCGTTCTTAATTTTTTACTCAAAAGCAAAATAACCGATACTACGTCCAGTGCTATATAGGCCTAAACAAACATCCGCTAATAAAATATCTACTGTGCAAAAAAAAAAAAAAAAAAATTCCATCGAATTGTGGTAAGTAGTTTAGATTTTATCGACGATTGATATTTTCAGTTGTTCGCTCGTCATCTTGCCTTTCCATACCCCTTAGGGCGGAATGTTAGACAATTTGTTGTAGTTTCAGTTTTTGTTGCATAGAATTTATTCAGATTGTATTATCACAATTTTCTCTTCGACTAAGGATAGGGTACATCCTTGGTAAACTGCTTGAGATGAATATTAATGGAATTTTTCATTAATTTGTCATGCAGATTCATTGCTAGAGAATTCTTGAAAGTTTTCCTATAATTATCTCGCAATGATTCTGTATGACAAATTAATGAAAGTTTCCACTATTTTTTATGTCGAGCTGTTAACCAAGAATATATCGTATGCTTTGTCGAGGAGAAAATTTTGATAACACAATTTGAATATATGTTTTGGCTCAAAAACTTAAAATTCAATACAAATGTCTACACTTATTAAGGGCGCGATCTACCGCAATTTTCATAACAATTTTTTTTATTTTTTATTTGTACCTGATATTTTTTTTCTTATTTTAGACACAAAATGTGACTAAATTTGGCTCTTATGAAATTTTTTTTATCTCTCATAGTTTTCGCGTAATGGCTTGTTAAAGTCATATTTTGCATGTTCCCGTTTTAACAACTACGCTAAAACCAACTGATATACCAAAATAAAAAAAAATCACAGTGGATGAAGAGATTGCTGGCTACAATGACATGCTCATTAAATTAAAGATTAAAAATAATTTTAATTAAAAAAAATGCTGCAACTGAAAATAAAAATGTTAAAAATTCACTAATTTTTTTTAATACAAATAATTTTTATTCTTTAATTTTATGAGCATGTCATTGTAGCCTGCAATGTCTTTATCAACTGTGATTTTTTGAGTTTGGTATATCAGTTGGTATTAGTGTAGTCGTTAAAACGGAAGCATGCAAAATATGACTTTATCAAGCCATTACGCGAAAACTATGAGAGATAAAAAAATTTCATAAGAGCCAAATTTAGTCACATTTTGTATCTTAAATAAGAAAAAAAATATCTCGTACAAATACAAAATAAAATAATGATGATGAAAATTGCGGTAGCCGCGCCCTTAATTGGGCAAATTATGTGATCTTTGAACGATTTTAGCAATGGGTTCGTATTATGAACATAACAGTTTTTTGGACATACGCCACTGAGGGTGAATGTTGCCATATTGTATAAAAGCATACAAAAAAAAAAGAAACAAAAAACAAAGGAATAAAAGCCTGTAAGCTGTAGTCAAAAACATACAAACATACAAACATACAAGCCACCCGACGTCTCATATAAGGAACTTGAGCAATTTGAGTTGTGCATGGAAAAATTACTAAACACACGATGATATAGGGCGATTTTAATATAACTGTATTGAATGAAACAGCGGCGGACGTAAAACATCTGCATAAAATATTATCAGTATATGGCTTTAATCAAATCGTTACTGCCCCCACTAGAGTAACGCCACACTCCAAAACCTTGATTGACCTCATAATAGTAAAAAAACAAAACGAAGGTAACTTATGTAGGCTAAAATGATTTACTTGGATTTACCGACCATAACTTTATTTATCTTAACTACAGCTTCCCAATACCAGTATATGAGACGAAAACAATTCCAAGACGTAACTATATGCAAATAAATGTAAATTTTTTCTATGAGCAGCTAAATAATGTTGATTGGGAACGGATACACGCCGAGGATGATATTGACGTGAAAGTAGTCTGTTAGTTCTATAACCTATTACTTGCCATATTTGACAGTCACGTACCAGTGAAAGCACGGCGGAAGAAAATAAAAGGAAATCCGTGGATTACGCAGGAAATATTGGCAAAAATGAAGACGAGGGACATTGCAAAGAAACTATACCGGAATTCGCAATTATAGGCTGATTTCAAAAACTATAAAGCACTACAAAATTCCGTAAAATATATGACTCGTCGTGCAAAACTTGAATATTTTTGTACATCAGCCGAAATTCACAAACGAAATACTAAAAAGCTTTGGAGAGACCTTAGTCATTTTAAGGTGCACACGAAAGAACAATTTATAATCCCTCCATTCTTACATAATCCAGACAACATAAATAACTATTTCGTTAACTCCAGTCTAAAAACTCGGCTAATAACTAAAATTGTAAACCATATTCAACTGAACGATAACTCTACAATTACGCGTCTTTCTTTCAACCCCGTAACTGAAACTACTGTATACAAAATTATCAATTCAATAAGCACGCAAGCAGTAGGAACAGATGGGATTGATATCAATATGATTAAACTCTGTACACCATACTGTGTCCCAACGATAACTAATATCATAAACACTTCAATTATCTGCTCAAAATTCCCTAAAAAATGGAAACTATCTAAAATAAGACCGATGGAAAAAATAAAACTCCCAGCGGAATACAAAGACCTTAGACCGATTAACATTTTGCCTGTCATCTCAAAATTTCTTGTAAAAGTAATTCGCACACAGTTGACTGAATAGGTATCTAATTAATAATGACTTGTACTACGCACAACAATCAGGTTTCCGCCCACACCACAGCACAAGCATTACACTTCTGGACATAACAGATGACATATACGCAGCTATGGATAAGTCACAGATTTCGTTGTTAATATTATTAGACTTTTCGAAAGCATTTGATACAATTAATCATGAAATATTACTAGAAAAATTGTGTAATATAGGGTTGTCCGCGAGTGCTGTAACTTGGTATAGAAATTACTTGAATGATCGTTCCCAAATGGTTGAATTGGTGTCCTGTGCCGGGGTAAAGTGTTCAAATGCTTAGAATTGTAAGGTCTGGAGTGCCACAGAGATCAATCTTAGGACCGATTCTATTTTCTTTATATAAACGTGATCTACCGCAATGTCTAAGTTACCTGGCATGTCATCAGTACGCGGATGACACACAATTGTACATTTCGTGTTTGCCTAGTGACTTACTCTCGACGATAGAAAAAATTAACGAAGACCTAGAAAGAATTAACAAATGGTGTGGTGAAAACACCCTTAACATTAACCCGAGCAAAGTGCATGGGCTACATCAAAATTGGAACACCACAAATCATTAAAAAATCCCTGGTAGCCTACATCCATTAATTAAAATCAATGGGGAGATTATCCCTGAGGTCAAAACGGTAAAAAGTCTGGGCATCCAATTTGATCAGAATCTTAACTGGGTAAAGCATATTTCGAGGTTGGTGCATAGGCATCAATGTATAATGTTCTCATTTCCGACTATCTCTTTCGTTACCGGTGAATTCCTTTCGACTGTTTCTGGTGCGCTATGACTGAACGTCTGACAGGGATGTAACTAGTGGTCAACGGGGTACATACCCCCTAACTATATGGAAACTGTTAAAATAGTACCATTTCACACCTTTAAAATACAAAATTTATCTTATGATAACTTCTTGCCAATATTTTGCACCTTGAGAATCCGAATTTTACCTGATGAAAACTGCTTAAATGGCGCCATTCTGAACCTCTCAAATGCAAAAATTTCTCTTATGCAAACTTCTTACCAGTTTATTGCACCTTGAATATCCAAATCTTCCCGGGAGAGGACCCCAGCTTTATTGGGGGAATCGGAGTTACTTGATAACATTCCTAGGGTCGGAATCCCTGCACTGAACACAGATCCTGACTACGACCCTATGTGATACGTCTAAATAACTAAAGCGTCCCACATAACTAATCATGGAATAAGTTATAGACTACACTAATTTAGAGAATATGCTGGCAGAAAACATTCTCACTATTTTTCACCGCCTCTAACATTATTGCCTTCAACGTTTTCTAAACTCCAGTATGAAAACGGTCGGTTGCTGTGTGTCTCCGATAGAATGTGTTCTCTTCGCCAAAAATATGAGCAGACATGAGTTACAATGGTTAGGAGCGGGTGAACGGGAGATCCCTGAGAAAACCCGCAGACTAGCTCCATTGTCCTGCACGAATATCACATGCGAAAATCCAGGTCGACACCGCCGGGATTCGAACCAGGATCGTCTTCAAGGGGAAGAAAGCCGAAATGATATTTGTATACTGCAGTTACTCGCGTTAAAAAAACTGCGCAGAAGACGGATACTCGCACATCAGCGAAGAAAAAAAGAGAGAGAGAGAAATATAGAGGCAGTGATGTTGGCTCGTCAAGTCAATGCTTCCACACAGCATCCACGTCTGACAGGAGAGGGGTAAGTGGCAGGAGGGAGGAAGGGGAGAGGCGCGGCTCACCTCGCGGGCCGACCAATGGAAGCGCGCCGTGCACTCACGTGATATGCAAAGTGGGCGGTGCCCCGCCGCGCGCTACCCGGCCTTCATTCCGCATGCAAAACACTCGCGCGCCGCCGGTGAAGGGTTCAAGCGCGGGAGGGGAGGGCGAGGCCGGGAGGGGAGGGAGCCCGTCATAGCGGGGAGGCAGAGGGGAAGTAGAGCGGACTTCTCCCCTCTCCATGCCGTGGCGCCACGTGCAACAGTGGCCCAAGTCACCGCGGACTAATTGACCAGCTAGACCTGTTGACAGCGCACGTTGATTTACCGTGAAGAAAAGAGCTTGGCAGCAATGATCGGCTGATACCCCCTGCTTCCTTCTCGTCAGCTGTCCAACGAGAGACATTCACGTTACGACCTTAGACGTAATAATTTAACATGCTTACAGTTAAAACACGCGGTATTACTAGAAACCTTAAGATTTCTCGTCGTTATACGACCGCAGACTGGACTGTAAGTTACTATTTGTTCAACTAACTTCTGCTGTTGGTCAACAGTTTGTGGCGGTGCGTCTTCATTTTCAACCAATGATATAAAGTCTACTGTAAATGGCCACTAAGCTGTGAAGATATGAAAGCTTGGAACCAATAATCTCACAGTATGTTTAGGTGCTTATAGGCCAGTGAATTCTAGCCTGCCGCCAGCAATAAAGTGTACTTGTACGTCTATAGGTATTTCGCACACTGTCCGTATGTAATGCGTGAAAATGATTGCTTGGCCTTAGAAAGCTTGCAGCCACGAATTTTCTTCTCAATGTCCAAATTTCTAAAATATCTCTTTAAAACCGAAAAGTGGTCTTTGTAATACTTGCCTTAATTCGTTCTGGAACACATTCATTTGTAATCTCGAGTGTTGAAGTTTTAAAATATTAGCTCATGAATAGTGACGGGAAAAATGCGCGAGTTGACAGATCTGCAGACTAGTTTTTAAGATTATATGTGTACTGAAGCAGGAAATAACTTCTTATTGGCTGCGAGGTGACGCAGTGATAGGCTAACACATGACTGGATATGCATTCACTTGCTTCTTTATTATTGGCTCAGAGACCTGTCAAATCAAAGTGGATTCACAACAATATTTAACCTAGACATGCACAGAAATTGTTTATGTCATAACATAATGTTGGTAGTAGATAATCGTACTTTGCTTTTCGAAGCGAGTTAAATAATTTATGACCACATGAGATTTTTAAATGTTTGTTGCAATGGGAGCTTACAATTACAATTTATTGGTTTGTGGACACACGCCATTGCTCACGTTTTGTTTTGCTGATCAAACCTGTGGTGAATGTCAAAGTACGAAAGTGAAAAAGAAAAAAAAAAACGTACACAAAATAGAAAAAAAATAGCAATAGGTACCAGAGGAATTCTGGGATTCTGGCAGAATTCCTCTGGGATTGCTTTTTTTCTATTTTGTATGTGTTTTATATTTGTCTTTTCTTGTTCGTTGTCGTACTTTGTCATTCAACACAGGTTTTAAAAGCAAAACATGAGGAATGGCGCATGTCCACAAACCAGTAAATTCCCACATGATCTCTCAAAATAAATTAATATTTAATTGAGTCTTACGTTGCACATGCTGCATTCACATGCACCACTTAGCGTTGGTTTATACGAAGTAGGAAAGTTGATCAACTCTGTCAGGCATACTTACGCACGCATGCTATGCGATAATAGGAATACTCACTTGGCGTTTAGGCCTATACTTTTACACGTACGTACGCGCGTACGCTATGTGCTGGTTGTGAATCCAGCTTAAGTCAAGGTGCAATTGTGAAAGTGACACAAACTTACACTTGACTGATTTGTAGCTTGTGCCCAAAAGGAAACACAAATATTTGAGGATCCTACTAATAAATACCCTGCACATAATAGCCTATATTCGCAGAATTAGAACCATTGATGTTCCGTGGAAATTATTTGATACCGCTTTGTTCCAGTGCCTCGCACGTGCAAATTGCAGCTAAGCTCCATTGTCTTCATAAACCTAGCAAGAGTTCTCAATATGACAGTATTTCGTAACCCAGTGACCCGCTGTGTCCAGTATTGTTCACATTTTGCTTGCCACACTGTAAAAAATTTTCGTGAATTTACAAGCAATTTTACGGAAACGTCTGTTTAATTAACGGAAACATTATTTTGTAACACAATTATACATACTTATGTTTCATTCATTAGACATATGTAAAACCGCGAGAAGAAACTAAATAAATAACCAAACGCATTATTGTGCCCGCATCCTAAAGAAGACACATAAATATGCGAGTTTCCATAAGTGGAGATAGTTGCCTTCCGTAAATTAACGGACACTTCTGGATAATTTTTTACCAGTACTTCTCCATAAAACAACGAAAATTATTTTTAACAGTGTCACCTAATATTTGTGAGAGTGACATAGGCCTACTAAAAATTCCACTGGCTTTCAGTACCATTTTGTGTAGTGTTTGTATGTATATGTCAAGTGTATGTTATGTGTATGTAAATAGTTTGACATGTTCTATACCATTCTGTATGGTCTTTTGAACGAAATAAAAAATCAAATCAAATCAAATCAAATCACTTGAAATACTCTCGTATACACCGTTGTTAATTTTAACGGAAATGTATCGTTAATAAACGGAAAAAAAAGTGTCCGTAAAAGTAAAATACGAAAATGTTTATAGTAAATATACACTACGGAATCATACGTAATATGTCCATATGTCTGCTGCGGACACTTGCACGGAAAAAATCGAAAATTTATGGGTTAGATAGACGTAAATATTATACGGATACATTTTAATAACTTCACCGGTAAATCTGCAAATTTGTATAAATGCAATTGTAGCATTATATACACGGGAATACGGCTCAGTTCCGTGCGATGGAACTGTTTTACGGAAACTTCTGTTGGATGAAGAACTAAGTTACCGTGAATTCACGGAGGCATCCGGAGAAATATTTACCGGAAATTCCGGAAATCGACGGAGAAAAACTTTTACAGTGGAGTTATACAGTCTATATGGTCAGTTCTGTACACAGCGAGGACCAAGTGTTCAATAATTGTATTCCTAAGTGTAATCTCATTTACGTATAGTCTAGCTACCTGCACCTGTCTATTGGGAATTTGTAGTGATTAACGAATGCGTAAGGACCTGACAAATTATCGCTTTCTTTCAGAAACAAGCTAGATTTCTGTCATTCTAAGTTTGTGTCACTTTCGCCATTGGCCCTTGATTTATTTGTTACCTTCCGGAGAGTGATGAGCCAATAATAAAGATTCAAGTAAATGTAAGCCCAATCGCGTAACAGCACTGTGTCAGCGAGCAGCCAATGAACAGCTGCTCAATACGCAGATAGGCTATAGGCCCATATATACAAGGAACTTGGAGGGACAAAAAAAATACACCTAGGAATTTTAGTAAGAAAAACTGTCTGTTTCATAATGTAGCCTATCATCTGAAAATATCGTTAATGATACTTAACTTAATTTTGTACTGTTTTGAATTAATTTTTTTTTTTTTTTTTTTTAGAAAATTAAAATACGTTACTTTAATTTCTCACTTTTAATATTCATATCGGTATTAATTGATAACTACTTTTACCAGATTTTAAGTGCTGAATAGCTAACATTAAAAACATTAATTTAAAAAAGTTAATCTAAATTTAATTTTTTAAAAGGCATTGAGAGGATAAATATATTTCTTACTAATTACTTTAGCTAATTGGGAGTACTTACACGGAACTTTTTCACGACTCACAGAATCACTAAACTGAAAAACACGCATACCAAGTCGCTAACTTGTACTTTCTCTGTCGCAGGTGTTGCAACGAGCAGCCAATCATAACACTGCGATGCTCCAGCAGCAACAGATAAGCATCACTAAGGGAGAAAGATAGTCTGTATGTAACTTACCAACTTCACAGTACGGCGCACGTGAATTAATGTATTCGAACAAATATATAAAATTGAGTTAAGACATTTATATATGTATGCTAGAGAAAATGTCTTGTTTCAACATCCATTAAAATATGGTTACGGTAAAGTGACCACATGTTAAGACCCTAGCATTATTATTAGGCTATAATAAATAGACTACTTTTAACTGTAATGTAAGTGTGACCTGTAGTGAGAGCTGAAACGCATACGCTGTATCACATAGTAAAAACTTTGTAATTAAAAAAAATTTTCGAGACTAGTTACAAAAAATCTTTTTGTAAGTTTACAAAATTATTGTAAACGTTACAGGAAATGCTTAATTTCCACATAAGTTCTGTGCGTTTACAAACATTTTTGTATATTTACAAATAATGTCTGTACATTTAGGCCTACAAATAAATTATTGTAAGTTTTACAACTACCTGAAGTGTAAGAAATACTTTTTTTGACAACTAGTTCCCAAGAAATTTTTTGTGCGAAAGTACAACATATTTTGTAAAAATGTTACAAGCCGCCGAAGGTTATATTCGTTTTACATCAAACACTCAGTTTATAAAATATATCGCACTAGTCCACACAGGTATCTGGAAGATTCATACATGACTTGCGACATTCTTGTTGCAGTGTCTGGACTTAAATCAGTCAGACATTAGTTTACAAGCATTTTCTTGTAGAAGTATACATTTTTTATTGTGTATGGTAATTAGCGACGTAACCGGCATTTATATCAACAAATGACGGGGCGATAGACATTGGTTCAATTGAACAGTTTAGCAGGGCCTTAAAAAGTGCTGCCATGAACGTGTAGAGTAGTGGTGCTGGATGGTTATAAGAGAACGAATTTTTCCGCTACAATATTTTTGCTCCATAATGTTTCTATGAGTTTTGTGCACACGCAGCTTTGGATCGTGGTCCGTGATTGGATAATTTTAACTCTCGGAGAACAGAAAAAAATATTTCGTTGTTCATACAAAATAATTTTGCAGGGAAGACTTCGTACAAAATAATTCTGTCAGTGCGTCTAGCATGGGTTTGACCTTCAAGTCAGTTATCAGAGTTGTTGCAGTAGCCTTGCTCTGATTGACTCAGTACACCTCTGCACAAATGCGCACAGCCAATAACCGCGAAGCAAAGCTACACAGATGTGTACACAAGACATTGCAACAAGTTGATAGAACGGAAAGATCTATTAGCGAAAATATCAGTAGATTATATAGGAGGTTCTAACTAGGACAAGGACATCTACTTATGAATCCAAAAATGATACGATCTCTAGACAGTATTCTGTTGTATTCTACAATATCACATATTCTAGATTTTAATAGAAAAAAAAAAGAAAAGCATTTATAAATAAAAACAAAAAAAAAGTTATTTTATGTTTGGTTCATTATGGCATTTTGGTCAATATTAGGCTAACAATCCAAAGTAGGCCCCTACGTGGTTGCAGGCTCTGAAAAGTTTTACAGTATGAATACCTTAAAAAATAAAATTTTTTCTGTCAACAAAAAAATTAATTTTAAAACAATGACATTTTAAAATAATTAAAAAGATCACTTTAACAAAATAAAAACACTGCCACCAAATTAACATTTTGAGAAACGAGTGACGGCTAAAGCAGTCTTCGGACTGCTACCAGTTTTTAGATTTTTAAAATCTAATAAAATTTTTTGTTATAAATAAGAACAAAAAGTGGAAAAAAATTTAGACAAGGACAGTAATGCTTAGAATAAATTTAAAATTTAAGAATATATATATAAGGAAAGAAACACGGAGAAAAAAATTCATATTTGCAAAAATTATTGTAAACCTTCTCGCGAAAAAAGAAAATTCGAATACTAAAAATAAAAAAAAAGTTTAAAACTTCAAAATTAATTAAGGCGAACGATTATAAACTTAAACAAATCAATAAAAAAGTCATTAAAAAGTTGAACACACAAAATCTTAAACGACGCGTCCCCTATAACAGAACTACTTGGAAATCAAATAAAACCAACGAACGAAAGATTTGTATTGTGGATACATACAGAAAACTTGAATAATAACCTTGTTACACATATTGTAGATATTATTTACACAAATGAAGATCAAAAATTATAATAATATAAACCAATTACAGAACCTTTATCGCGACAATATTACGGGTACATATTTTATACACAGTAAGGCCGGACTGATGGAGCGCAGACGTCATGAAGATGGCAGATCACAACTGAGGTGTGTGTGTGTGTGGACAGGACGGCAGTCAACAATGGCCTCGCCCGTCGTCAGGTTTACGACCAGCGGGTCCTGGTGTGCGTGGGTGTAGGAACCAGGGGGAGGGGAGGTGTTACAACTCAATCTGCTATCGAGTCCCGGGCGGAAGGACCGTAAAACACCCCCGGGGTGGTAGGTACCACGCGTCCTTTCTGCACCGCTGCCTTCACGAGGTTTGTAGGGATGGCAGAGAGGGGGAGGAGAGAGGAGACAGATCCACGCATGTTGCCTGGGAGGGGAGGGGGTGATCACTATGACCTGCTGACCTCACCGGGGTCAAGAGAAGTCGTCTGCTCCATACTTGTCCTACGACCATCTTAGTTACCACATGATCTGACAATACAGATTATGGCGAAAACAGTTTTCCTCTTTTTGGCTTCAATGCGTTATGCGCACATCTGCAGCTGTGCTTCAAGGTTATTGGCAGAGCGCATTAGTGCAGAGGCGTCGCACATTTGATCCTTGGTGCAATATTCTCCGTTATAATTGAGGAGTTGGCTGGGATAAAGGCTTCAGTAAGCTAGGGCCTTCCTTCCATCAACGAGTTTTTCTTGTTCCGTAATGTCCAATAGGAGATACACACAAAATTTTATACCGATATCTCAATTCTTCACCAACTTATGAATTTTTGTTTTGACCTGGACTGATATCACTATGCTATAAATAATTACTGTTTAATTTACGACTCTGTGTATAGTAAATGTTATAAACTCGTAAAATGTAAAGTAGCTACTAATTATTGGTAGTAAGCTAAAATCATATGAGTTAGAGGGTAAAATGAAACAAGAAGGAATTTCACCTGTACATATACCTGCCATTATCTCATAATGTCATTTTCTTACTAAGGCCTTTATTCCAGCCAACTCCTCAATTATGTAAGTTTAGTGGCGATATAGTGGTTAGACCGCTTGCCTTCCATCTTCACGATCCACAGTTCAAGTCTCGCTTGAGACCTGCCCTATAAGTTATTCTTCGCATAGACCGAACAATGCTGACGTTGCCATCTTCTTGGGGTTCTGATGTTTTGTCGTGTTGCACATTGCCTAGCTAGTTTAGTGTAGGCTCAAGTGATGTCAATCAACCTTCAGTCAGACGCCTAGCAAGCTGCCAGCTTGTAAGCCTGTCTACTGTGGCGTGCGATGTCGTACACATATATGCTTGTAGTTATATACCCCATATTGATGTTTACTATCATTAGAGACATTTGCGAACATTCTGGTGCTAACATAGCCTTGAAAACACTGCAGTTTCTTGCAGCATGTATGATTGGTTGTTATACGTATGATACTTAGGGACCCTTGATTTTAGCGAAAATAATTTTGCCCCACTTTGTTTCACCGACTTATGTGCATATCTGAAGCTCTGATTCATAATAAGTGATTGTACGTCCTAGCTGTTACGTGTCTTGGGGTTTTACTGGCAAATCACAGACTTGTGAAGTTGTAGTAACGTTAATGTGATTGGCAAAGTCAAATGAGAGACGTCACTTCACAAAGACACGCTTCTAATAACCATGAAGCACAATTGCAGATGTGCACGTAAGTCACTGAAACAAAGTGAGGCAAAATTATTTTCGCTAAAATCGGGGGTCCTTATACTGATACTCTGTTAAGTATCTGGTAATCTTCTGGTAAGCTGAACGTACATTGAAGGCCAGCAAGCAGTCAAGTTTACCAGCGATAAACTATCAGTTCTAACCATCATCTTTAACTATAATTTGTTCTAGTACTTCGTGTATAAGAAACAATACAGATACATAATGTAACATTACTTAACGTTATAAGTAACTTATTGTGTCATGTACCTATAGTTATCAGAGAGATTGATAAGTGCCAAAGTAGTATGCAAAGTGGTCTAGCATGTTGCGTCTTAGACGACAACTCGAAACGGCCAAATGATTGCAGACGAACAACAATCAGTACAATATATGAATATCTTGGCTCTTAAGGTTAAGCCGCGCCGCAGTGGTACCGGGTACCGACGTTGATAACAACCCTAGGGACAGGAACATTTCGTGAATTCAACGACCTGCATGTTATAATCAACTATATATACGCAGTCTCAAGTCCCGACCATTTGTCTACTAGCTGTTACTCAGTGGAACAGCAGATATTGAACTAACAGACGGGCTTCAGTATGCATAGGACAATGGATTCCAGCGTGCGGGTAATTTTCCTGTCTCTACTCAACACTGAAGATGCTTGCTTTAATGCGAGGCGAAACATCTCTACCAGTACGCCGTAACTCAACCTTGAAAACCAAGATATTAATATTAACAATGTCTACAAAAGCCTGCAAACACCTTTAAGGAACATGAATCAACAAAATGTCTCATTGGTCCAATATAATTTGTTAAAATAGGAATAACATAAAGGAATACGAACATCGCACACGTATGTACTGTAATACATTGGAGCAGAGCAAACTGTGAACTTTACCTGCCAGAACAACGCCTTGTAGATATAACGAATTGCATTTGTATGATTTGTATTGCGGGGTAACTTGTAGTCTGTTCATTTTGTGCTGTGAAAGCTTATGAAACAGTACGCCTAAAATGTATTATGAAATTGTTACTTAAGAGTGCGTGGTAGATAAATAAACGCTGAAAACATCAATTGCTTACGCTTTTTTTCGAAGCCAATATGGATAAAATACTCAATGACAATCCTAGATAATGGTATTTGCCAAATTTATGAGTAAATATTTGTCCAGAATTACTAATCCGTTACGCGTGATCTCTTGCGCCACAGTTAAATGCACGAGGTTCCTGCGTCAGAGATTGTGCCTCAGAAGTTCGTAACACTGGAAACGTTGGCTAAAACAATTTTGTATGATTGATATTGTTTAATTTTGGCAAATTGGCTTCAAAAAACCTGCAATTATAGATTAATTCTGTTAGCGTTGAATAATGTACCACGCCCTCTTAAGTGAGAACAGTGGGAGTTTCAAAATTATTTAATGCCAGATTGCTTGTCTCTACTAGAGCTTGTAGAATGGACTTGAAGAAATACGCTACTTGCATCTGACAGAGCCAATATGAATATTTTGTTTTAATATTTGATATAAGTGACTGATCTGCAGACAGCTTACTTATTTTGGTTTTCCAGAGTTATCCGAAGTTATTCCAGACGAATGCTGCATGGGGTGGCGCCTTAACCTCGTGTTCCTCTATCAATGTGCGAGTACACGTGCAACCAAATAAATAAAACATAAGTCGTGGGACGCTGCAGAGCTCTTATAAGCAGCCAATGATTTCTGGAAACATTTCATACAAGAATGGTTATACCCAGAATAATATGCACGGGAAAAATATTTTGTGGCAGCTACAAAATATTTTGTGGTTGTTTACCCTGCAAAATTTATTTAGTGGCCACCACAGAACCATTTTGTTGACAGCATTAAAATATAGTGGCCACAACAAATTAATGTTGTGGTAACTACAAAATAATTTTGCAAGGAAGGCTTCCTACAAAATTTTTCTTTCAATGTGTAAATGGGGTTAACCGTTAAACCAGGCAATGCAATCGAGAAATATACGTATGTTTACATTTCAAGGATAAAAGACAAGTGGTTTGTCTTCACAAGCACACATATTGATACAATAGTTGTGACAACGTTAATAATATGAAGTGAGGTGTCTCGTGGCCCGCCTCCTGGTTACTTCTCTCCACACAGGGTCACAGCTGGTTTGTTACCTGCCAACACACATCCACAAACAACATTATCAGCTACCAGCAATGACTTACAACATTTACGCCAGCACATTCTTTTACTATACATTACGTTACACAGTAACAATTTTTTTGTACTTTTACAAAAAGTTTTTTTGGAAACCTGTTTCCAAAAAAAAAAAAAGTGTTTTGCAACATTACAAAAATGTTCTGTAATATTTACAAAAATTTCTGTAAATCTACAAACAAATTTTGAACATTTCCTGCTAGTATTTGGTTATTATTTTTTGGAAAACTAGTTTTCAAATAATTTATTTTTGTAAAATTACGAAATTTTTTGTAAAACTTATCTGGTCTTCAATGCTTATTTTCTTTCAAACAGAAAAATTTACCCATTACCATTTATTTTACTAGTTCCTAAAGGTGTCCACAATATTTATAACCACTTTCAAACGTTTCGGACATCTCACATTTATTACCTGACTGATAATTTTCTGAAATTAGTTTACGACATTTTCCTTGTAAATGTACATTTTTTTACTGTGTACAAACATAGACGTCTATAAAGATACAGGAGAACCAAGACTGACAAAAGTGAGTGAGCTAAAGATGTTGGTCAGCGCTCAACACGGAGGTTTTTAGCGCTGGTGATAAGTGCCATGAGGTGAGCATGGAACAGCAGATCCCTGAGAAAACCCACCGACTAGCGGCATCGTCCGGCACGACCCTCACATATGAAAATCCGGGGACCGATCCCGCCGGGAATCAAACCCCATATCGCCTTGGTGGGAGGCGAATGGTCCGACCATTCGGCCACCACGACCCCAGATTGACAAAAGTGACTATCACATGTCCTATACTCCAACCCGATTCTCTGTCATTGCAAATTTGTGATATTATGTTATTTTTGGATATTCGTTTTACACAAATAAGGATATCACAATGGTAACTGAAGTAACAGTTCTGTGTAAAAATTATGTGTATATAATTGGCAGATAGTATTTAAAATACCCAGAATCTAACCGTGTTTACAATGGTCAGTTTTGTCCATCTTGGGTCCCTCTACCATGTGTGTGTTTACACACGCACAAACACAACCACATTCCATACATCAGTTCTTGAAAGTCAGTGTTTTGAAATCTTCGTTAACACTTATATGTAAAACACACATATGTTCATATGGATGATTATAAGGTGTTATCGTTACACACAGGACTTATTCCGCACATCATTTGGAGCAAAAAACTATCATGTACACATGTGGGTTCCTGGTCAAATGAATATCGGCAGTTGTCTCCTACGCCTAGCTCACACGTGGCTTATTTCACACGGGATGACAAACAATCTGCACTTGTCACGTGACGCTGGCTGTACTGGTGTGGTTTAATGCTACTGTTGATCCTCGAATGCGACCGAAACAGCTTTGTAAAATATTGATTTACTTCTGCATTTTATTTTACATGAATCAAAAGTTAAATACCGGGAATAAAACCCACGTGTTTATTATATTTTATTCTCAAAATGACCTTAGGAATATATAAGGCATTCTGAACAAACTGTTTAAAGTCATTTAAAGTGTCTTGAATATGTTTATAATAGTTGTACAGAATTATTAAACTTAAAGCGGCGTAATTTGATGTGTGTGTTCTGTTCGTAAATATAAAAATTTTAATGCACAGGTCGTTAAACAATTTCTTTACAAAAAATTGCATCTCGCTGCAAAACATTTCAAACATACATAGGGAAGTCCCTTTATGACTACACCAACCATGCTTGCTGCTACTGGGTTTAAAAAATTAAAAACTGAAAGTTTACTTGCATGAGTTTTGAACCTAACATTTCCAAACAAACGATTTCCGGGATTAATATAGGTATAATGACGAGAAACTTCGGCAGTGCTTTAATTTTAATAGCAAATTTAATATTCGACATAAAAATTTATGCTTTACGAACCACACGAGAAAATAATTGTTTTGGAGAATACATTCGTTGCCATATTTCTTTAGCTTCCTAGGAAAATTTATTGAAATAATTATTAATTGAAATTCGTACTTTGAGAATTATTTTATTTTAGTATTACTTTCCCATTAGAACTCCGTGGCTGGAAACGAATTAGCCAGGGGCCTTAAACACTTGCTAACATTTTGCACTGCACGTCAACATTTAGCAAAATAAAAGTGCTTATTAGAACTCAGAGTCAGTGAGGAAACATTTCGTCCGAAAATTCAGTCCTCGTGTTTAGCACAAGTCTGTATGGTATGGGATACTAGCTGGTTCACACAATTTAGTTAGCGGGATTTTCAATTGAATGCGATGGTATTTCTGAGACGAAATGGTTGGAAAAATGGAAAATGAGGCAAAATTATGTTAAGGGTCATTAGTGTCCGTTTTATAAACATTTTGAAAAGAAACATTTTTACACGATTTTTATTTTGTATCCTATTCTGCGCCGCTGTACCTCGTTTTGCTTCCCACCTTCCCCGAACTATAATTTGTTGGTAGAAAACAAATATATTTTCATTTAATTATAATCTTTTTTGCCACCCCGTTCTGCCCCTATACACCATTTTGACCCACCTCCTCCCAAAATATCGTTTTTTTAAATTCCAACTAGAGACTTTGCGGACGAACGTACAACTTACCAAAATTTTATAGTCCTTTTTTACAGTTTTCGGGTGTACTTTTCTGTCCCTCTACTCCATTTTGCTTCCACCGCACAATTATGTAGCAGATATATCATCGCGGTTGGATGACTTGTATAGAACCGCACATAAGACGAACCAACTATAATTTATATGACATAAGCTAGCAGTCACACGGCATTGCTCGCGTGTATTACTCGTAACAGCGAGTATTTACTTCATATGTACGACAGATTAGTAGCTCGGCCATCAAGTGTTGGACAAACAAGCTGCAGGTATTGTTTACTCAGCAGCATTCTACACGTAGCTATAGCTGCCATGTGAAAAACTGTCCTTAGTCTATCCCTGCCAATCTTAACAACTGTACCGAGCCTCATCAGACCACAGTATTATAGGATGGTACAAGTAGTATACGTGGTATGATGACTCGTTCACATCTAGCGCGATTATTGATGACAGTGTCATAAATACGCAACGTCTGAACTTAGTTAAAAATAAACAAAATATTCAGTTACTGAGCACATAGAGGTTGTACAACCACATGTAACTGTGTAATTGCAAGATGTTAACATCCCTATAAATTAATTCTCTATTACTGTACTTGCTTTTTTTTTTTTAATCGTCTGCTTTTAGAGGTTTGCAAAGACTATATCCCCTACCCCCAACCGGGTATTTGAGAGTTATTTTGTCTGAAAAATAACTGACATAATTATTTATTTTTCGTATTTACGTAAGCATCATTATGCAGCAAAAAAATCTCAATATCTCAAGATATCATGAGGTGAATGACAACAAGTTTTGCGCTTTTTCCACGTTTTAGTTATCGAACTTTGCAATAACTTACCATCACGTGTTAGAAATTTGTGTTAAGTATCCAACTGAAATGAAAATTACGACAACACATTGAGTCAAATTATAAACGACTATTCATTAAATAACTTTTTTCATTCCTTCACAGCACTAATAGTGCGGATTTAGAAATGTTCTGAAATCGGTTTACGTACATTTACGTATTCATCATCATAGAACAAAAAGCAACTCTATATCTCGACGGGTTCCATAGCTCTCGTGGATTTATTTAAAACACATTCCGTGTCTTTTCACCCTCTCAGACAATTAAGGGTATTGTATGGACGTATCATTTTAGTGAAAACCGTGACGATAGCCCGTTGACTTAAAAATATATAGACGATTAATTGAAAACCCCTTTCATCCCGGTTCAAACTTTTCTCTACTTTAGGTGTCAAATATCGAAAAATCAATTATCTACGTTCAAAATATTTAAATACGCATTAAACTTAAGCAAAAATCGTGTCAGTATCTGAAAATTCTGTGAGATCGATATATAGCTATCGATCACGAATTGAAAACATATTTTACCTTTTTTTTTTTTTAACATATTTGGAGTCGAATTTGGAAAATATTCTGAAATGTATTTTCAGTATTTACGTAAACATCATTCTTAAGTAAACGGCTCTTTTATATCTCGACTAGTTCGATGGGCATGGAAGAATAATAAAATACACATTTTGCGTATTTTCATCCCCTTAATTAAAGACTTCGAAGCGACTTGAAGTCGTATGTTATATATTTGAATAAGTTACATATCTAATTGAAGAAAAAATCACGACGATATCCCACTGGGTTCGAGCTGTACAGGTGATTAATATAAAATACATTTCCCCCCTTTTTACTCTTTGGGAGTCGAATTTCAAAAAAAAATCTAATAACTGCTTTGTGGTATTCGCGTCAGCATCATTTTAAAGTAAAAAGCAACTCCGTATCCCGCAGCGTTCGATGGATATCGATAATTAATCGAAAATATATTTAAGATGTTCCCCTCCCTCCCTTAAAGGTATAATTTCGAAAAAAACCTTAAATTGGTTAATATTATTTTTTATGATTGACTCATTGTAGTAAAAGTCACTACGATAGGCCGTTGGTTCGAGCTATGTAGACGAATCTTATAAAACACTTTCCACCCCTTTTCACCCCATTAGGGAACGAATTTCGAAAAAAATCACGTCTAACGGCTTGCCTACGACCCAAAGGAAACCCACACAAAAAATTTCAAATTTCCATGTCCAGCGGTTTGGGCTGCAGTTTGACGTGTCATTCATTCATTCAGTCAGTCAGTCAGTGTTTTCTTTAATACACATAGATATTAAAATATATATTTTTCAGTAAATTAAAATATTAAATGTTGTGCCTATAGTAAGACAGCTATTTTGGATGATACAGAGCAAAATAGGTGAACCGTTCCAAAAGTCAGGCCATCAAGTTATGACAGTGACAGAAATGATTTGTAAAATATTAATGTATCTTTTATCGAGTTGTAATTTATTATGAATATAATGGTTATATATATACACACATACATACACACACACACATTTTCCCGGCAACATTCATTTTGTGGTCACAATAAAAAAAATTTGTTGTTATCGCTAAAATCTTGTGGCCACCAAAAATGTATTTTACTACAAAACCAATGAGCAGGGAAGATATGGTACAGAAATGTTGTTTCAGTGATGAAAGCGTTGTGAGCCGTGTTTACTGGGTAGGGTAGGGTGGAGAGGGGGGTGTAGTAGGATGTGACACTACTATAGGTTCAGTAACACTCGTGTTCCTAGAACTAAGCTCGAGGAATATTGCCAGCGATACCAGGCTGCATACAACACGTACACATACGTGAAGCTACCTAACACTAAACATTCTACGTCCTGAATGTGAATGTCCGCTAATGGTGACCTTGGTGCGTTGAATCACGTGAGATGCGCTTATACTGTCAACATTTCTTTGTAGATTTACCATACCCATGTATAAGAGTGTTTAAGGAAGTAGGTATTGACAAATTGTTTCCAATGATTAACGGTAGAGTTCCTATACACGTGTAGGGCACAACCTAACATATACATACGTTAGCAAACTTGTATAATAACAACTCTGAACAGTTTCTCTACTCACAAAGTGAAGTACAAGTTTCCTGCACTGTGTGTGGGGTAAGATTCCACTATACATTTTATGTACGAGTTCTAGGTTTCAAGTCGTAATATTAGTTTTACAGCATAAATAAAAAATGTGTTCAGGTAGAACCGATTTCCTGTACATGTTCTTTAACATTATTGCGCTAAATTTGCATTACTTGCAAAATACAATTCGTAAACAGTAAGAGAAAAAAAATTACTACACGACTTTTTCTCACACTGTTTACACTTTGCATTTAATGTGTAAAGCAAATTTAGCGCAAAAATTAAAACGTACGTATACAATAAAATGGTTATACCTAAACACATTTTTATTTGTACCGTAAAATAAATATAACGGCTTAAAAATCAATAATTTGTACCTCACGAGTATAGTGGAATCTTAACAACTACTATTACTGTTTGGCAAGACTTTGCAGTGATAGACAGGCGCATAGATAGAGACACTGGAAAATCGCGACAATGTTTAGCATAGTCTCCAATAAACTGTGTATATTAACCGTGACACGTGTGAACAGTTTTGGGACAAAACACTCTCGCTGTGTGTCCAAGCTGTGCAGTTCTATACCTGGACCTGTTGTACAGAGAAAAAATGCTACAACTAAACGATAGCCGATATAGACACAAAACATTCAGAGTTATATACAGCATGTTGGAACCTAGCAAATTCCCGCGATTTTCCAGAGTCTATACGCATAGAACATCTTAGTACACAAAAAAAGATATAGCAGGTGAACCAAGTATACACTTAGGTAAGTAAGGTTAGGTTTAAGGCGACCGCCTGATTGACGCTTGAACTGCATGCTGCGTGTTCATAGTTTCCTTTTTTCCCTCAGAGACCAGTAAACGTGCGTCCACATTGCTTATCTACGAAAAGAAACCACACTTCACACAACTTGCGAATGTGACTTTCAAGACATCACGTACATTGGAACCATTATTTAAAAGCCTTCGAAATTAGCAAAAATCGCCGTTTTCACGCAGTTGTTTCTCAAGATATGTATAACGGATTTGTTCGAAAGTGAGGTCTACAAGTAAATTGGACTTCGCTTCGGTGACGCGTTCAATAAAATAATAGGGTCACCGCTTAAAGTCCCACAGTATAAACGTTACAGCGGGAACAATGAGCGCGAGTTTACGACTTTGACCGTAGAGGCGATATTACAATACATGTGCCATCCAGCGTCGCTCGTAGCGCCTCATCGATGTTCCCCTCACACACACATATCCTTCCATATCCTTCACAAGGCGGCCGCCTTAAGGATCCTTGTCTACCGTGCTACGTCTACATTATTTCTCACCCACTTAAAATAACTAGCGTCAGAGAGAGGGAGAGAGAGAGAGTGTGTGTATATATATATATATATATATATATATATATATATATATATATATATATATATATAAACAGTGTATTTTTAACTTATGTTACAACTCTGCGAGGTGATTCCTTATCAAAAATTAGGTACAGTTATAGTTATCATATGAAATTTTTTTTAGCACATTTCTTACGGGATAAATTCTCCCTTGAAAATCGAATTGTATTTTTGCAAAATCCGATAAACTAAATGGAGTTAATTTTGCAGAATGATAAGTGTCATTGATACTTCTAATCCATCAAGAAACTGCTCATTAAATCTCTCCCCTTCATGAAAGTAAAGGGTGTGGTTATTCTCTTATTGAGTAGAACTTTTGTGCATTAGTGTGTTTTGAACATTTCATGTTGCATTTATGAACAGTACATCCTAGGTAACAAGTAATCCTGTTGTTTCAAGTCGCTAGATTGCATCACAGTAAAGAAGCGTTTTTCTATATGCCTTATACAACCATGTTTTTTTCGGACGGTTTGACTGAAACACAGTAAAATATGCGTAGTACTGGATGAAGCTAACGAATAATAAACTTTAAATTGTGCAGTGAGTGAGTATCGTGTGATGTAGATCAATAAGACGACAGTGAGCGGTAATACCCAGAAGTATTGCTGCCTTCCTGACCAGCGAAGCTTTAGCTGCCGTTAACTGAATTTGCCGTCCTACCAGCTAATTTACTTATGTTTTCATTTAATATTCTGTGCCTCCACATTGTCATGAGATACAGGAAATATGCGCAGTCCTCAGAAAGATAAATGCGAAAACAATATTTAATTAATTTCTTCTCTATGAATCAATATTGACGATGAAGCTTTCAAACTAAGAATATTCTTTGTCAACTTTCTGGACGTATATTACTATATGAACACAGTTACCGTTTTATATTTTAATAATTTAAAACTAAAAAGTATATTTTGTACAGAAATTTCACATAAGTTATGAGCAAATATTATAAATTTTTTAAATCTTTCAGATTGAAATATTTCTTTGGACATTTTACGAAGAATACTGTTTTCTTGACACAATTTTTTTAAAAATACATTCATTGTCAGTCCGTAATAATTTATTTCCTATTCAAACTCCGAGGCTGAAAGCTAGTGACGCCATGGTACACAGTTCAGAGTTAAAATAATCCGTTTAAAATGGTGGGTATCTCGAAGCCTATTTGCAAAAAATCAAAAGTATCAATCTTTGATAATACTATTTGTCAAGTTTCCGAGCAAAAGTTTTCCTCGAGTAACGTTATTCATAAGAACAATCTCTGATGTTGAAATTCCGTACATTTAATTGCGGCGTAAGAGATCACGCTTAACAACTGCATCATTCTAGAGAAAGGTTTGCTCGTAAAGTTGGCTAGTGTCATAATCTAGGGTTCTTTTGTAGTTTTACAAATATACTTTATAATACTTATTGATTTAATTTGGGTTTTTAGCGTTAATTTATCCACCAGACACTTTAGTGCAATGATATCCAATTTTCACTGCTTTGATGAGGAAAAAATTTATCAGGATTGAAGACGGGAACTTTAACTGTAAATGTTAGTGAACATTACTTTTTTCGGCTAGTAAACTTTTTTATTGAAAAATTATAACAACGTTTCTCTAAAACCGCATCGTTGCTCGTCTTGGAATAATTAGGTAACATAGTAGGCCTAAACATTATTTACAAAATAATTGCGTTGTGGCTACTTAAAAATTTAACGAAGTTCTCTTTTAGGTTTAATATATTATACTCGAAAAAAGCTTAGTAAATATGACTGATAAGGGGACTCCGATTTCTTATTTGTAGAAAATGTCCTTGCACCACTTTCTTTTGATGTCTTACCTGTACATCTGCAGCTGTGCTTCGTGGTCAGTCATTGAATGTATTAACTCTCAGATGTTCTGCCCTCTAATAACAGACGTATGGTGTCGCAGTAACCTTGTTATGATTGGCTCAGTGAGATAAGTGACGCCTCCACACAAAGACACGCTGCCAATAACCATGAAGCACAGCTGCAGATGTGCAGGTAAGGTACTGAAACAAAGTGATGTGTGTATTGATGGATGATGGCTTGCAAGGTGCAGCTGAAGACACAGAAGAGACCTACCGAGTTCTGAGGTGGTTGCAGCAGACTGAGGCTGTTTCCGAATAGTGCCTTGAAGGATCCTTCGCACCCTCGCATCCTTGAAAAGTGCATCATGAAGGGTGCGGCCAATTTTTATTCGTGTCCGAATTCTACCGAGGATCCAAGATACACCCTTCCACACATCCTTGGCTCAAGGATGCGTGGCAAGCATCCTTACACCCTTGCGACAGTCATTTGTTTGAATTGGGAATTCGGAAGGTATGTTTATACACAAATGCACCCTCGCCGCAAAGGACGCATTGCTGTGAAGGCTGCGAGGATTCAAGGATCCGATGATTAATCCTGCGAATTCGGAAACAGCCTGTGTATGTAGGTCTGTAGAGACTTGGCACGGGAACAAGTGTGTGTGTGTTGTACAGGCCAGGGGGAGGGGAGGGGTGGATGCTGCGAGGGGTCTGGAGATGTACGAGCCTGGACCAGCAGGGGGCGGCATAGTTCAAAGAACACCGCCAGGGCGTGTAGACACGACGCCGTCATACTTCCTAGCCAGCAGTCTCTCTTCAAGGTCAACCACGCTACTGCATGCCTCGTCATAGTCATGGCGATTATCCTACATGATCATGGGGCGGGAACAAAAATAAAACTATAATAAAACTCGCGACGTCATGTTAGCACATACTACACACATACGGTTGTATTTCGCTCATTTTAATTTGAAGGTTCGATCATATATTTGGATTGCTAGAATGTAGGAGTAACGGAAAATTTTCTATTGTTCTATTGGGTACAACCAAGCAGAAAACTGGCCTAATTTACGACACTACTTAATACTAATGTTTGTGTTTAAAGCCTTTATGCGTTATGTACCTGTTATCCAATTTATTACGGGGTCTTCATATTTTGAAATAGTATTTTTACAGTGTAGAAATTAATTTTAAAATTTATTCCGTATGTATACAGTGAGAAAAACAAACTGTTTTAGAAACCATGTTTACGTTTAGAAAAAGAGTCAATGATCTATTTTGGCTCTTGGTACTAACTTATTTGGATTGTTCTTAGAATAATACGTTGTGCAGGAGTAATGTTATGGTCTGTATAACATGTTGTTGTCTCCTTGTAGAGAACTAATTGTTGTAGCAAGAACCCATACAGTAGCGACAACCAGACTGGATTATTGTCCTAATGTTTACAGAAGAGTAGTTCCTGGAACAGTATTTTTTTTCAATACAAAAAGAAAGATTTGTTTCTCAGTTTTGCAAAATAAAAAATAAATAAATAATTATAAAATTGCTGGAACAGTTGTATTGTGGCATCTTATAAGAAAAATTAATGCTTATTATAGTATTTTGAAATCTGCGCCCAAACATTTCGTGGGAAACACTTTATTAAAAATATTCATGTCTCTGAAGTTAGAACTTGGAATGTAATACTTTCATTATCAAATATTTGACTTTGTTTTTTTTTCTTTACTTGCGTTATTCATTCATATGTAAAATCAGTTGAAAATTTTTGGTGCATCTAGCTAAATTAACGAATAATTTTTGCTATGTTAATTTTGTATTTAAGTGTTTATTTTGGTTATAGTTTTAAATATGTTACTCACACACGTATGTTTTTAATTGTATAAGACGTGGTTACGTGTAAGAGAAGGCGAAACCTTAACTACGCAACAAACAAATCCATTAAATAAATAATGTTCACTCGTATTGTGTAAGAACTCTCCAGCTGCACTGCAATTATTTTAATACATAGATTAACGACAATTGGCCTAAGTAGAAACATTTAAATACTTAAATATCGCGTTTCGTAAGTTCGGATACTGTACTGTGTAAAGCAAACTCACCCCAAACTTGATCCACCAAGTTAGCAGCACTACAAGAGCAGCCCTGAAAAATCAAAATCGCTAGTTAAGGCAGTTCCCCGGTCAATAATGGCAAATGCAGTAAGGGGAAAACGTAGTACCAACGTTGACACAAGAGATTATTTACCAATGCTGGTTTATTAGGCTAGAGATAAGGCCAAACCTCCTTTCTCCAACACTAGACAAATTATTAAAAAATCATGACGTAAAATGTAATCTTTTTAAAATTGGTTTCAACGAACAGAAGTTAAAATTCACCACTGAATAGTTGATGAAATTTTTAAGAAACACAGATAAATTTAAAAGTAATCACATCAGATTTATTTACAGAATTGACGATTATACTGAAACAGTATCAACAAACGTTGAGTATTTTTTTCCTTTAGAGAAATATCCCTTTTATGGATACATACAAAAAACCTAAATTTTCAGGGCACCCCCCTAAACTTACATTTTAAGGTGCAAAATGATGCTATTTAAGGCACTACCTAAACAAAAAAAATTAAATATACCACTTAAAAATGTATAATATTTTACAGAAAAACCCTACATGAAAGGTAAAAAAGAGGGGGGGGGGGCCTCCATGCCCACCTAAATACGCTCTTGACTGACAGCGGAAGGACTGAGCAGATTGGTATGTGACACGTGTAGCTACACTTCGGCCGTGAAGAGTTCTAACAAGGACGAGTATTTGGTAAAGTACGTCACGTGGGTATACAAGTTGTTATCTTCCTGCCTAGGGCATGCCCCACACAACACTTCCACCAGGCAGTTATTTAATTAGCGCTAAATGACTGCAGGTAGAGAATACAGCGCTATAGAAGCTGTGCTGGACCTGTCCAGCCACATCTGTCTTCTCCTGGAAGAACGACCCAAGTGACGCATTGAGTCTCACCTACGTATTAACCACATGAACTCGCGTGTGAAGCAGAAAAAGAAGTATAGTTCCTCCCGTCATCCAAAGGTAATTTAGAAAATAGTGACAATTCGACTGTTTGTACTTATATTCTGTGCAGACAGTTACTTGATAAAGAGTCAAGGGTATTCCTAGAAGAGAGAATTATTACACGATGCAGTTTTAAATGAAAACTTTCTCTTAGGTACATTACAATAAAAAATAATCCTCTCTCTGTTATTCTTTGATGTAAACGAATATTTTTGTATTAAAGGTTTTATGCGTTTACCCTCTAACAAAAAAAAAAAAAATATACGCCAAGAGATTTTATTCAGAAGCAAAGATAGCAACCGCGAGAGTGGCAATCTTTAATTGAACAAACCAGCAAAATGGCTGAAAATAATTCGGCACACCAGAATTTTTTTATCATTTTTTTTCTGAATGACACCAAATAAAATTTGTCCTGTGAATGTGGGGGCAATTTAATTTTAATAGCAACAACACAGTGAATAGTATTTATACAGTGAAGTGTAAGTAGATTTTGTTTTATTTAAACGTAAATAATTTTAACTTGACTTTCAGGGCAGTAATTATTTCTCAATATTCACTTTACTGACAAACTGGAAGTACATCTTCGAACTACTTGCTCATAAGCTACTCCAACTAACATTATTTTATATTTGTATGAAACAATGATAGTTTTGTAGACGATAGGCCTACTTGGGAACATGTTTTCTTCCTACAAAAAAAAAGTTTAGCTCAGCCAGTTTTCTCAAAATATCATTTAAAAGTCAATTCTTTGCAACATAATAAAACGAAAAAATTGTCAGTAGACGTAGATGTCGCAGGCTAGGGCATTAAGTACATAAATACCCAATACAAAAATTAAAAAAAAAAAAAAAGTCTAAAAGAAGCAAAAAATTTTAAATTTCAGAAAATTTTTAAAAATACAAAACATTGTTTGAACTAAAAACCAGCTAATTTTGACTTTGAAATTGCAATTTTGATAAAACTGGCTGAGCTAATTTTTTTTTGTAGAAGAAAACATGTTCGCAAGTAACGTCTACAAAACTAACGCTGTTTCATACAAATATAAAATTATTATTTTTCCCCACTTGGCAGGTGCAGAGTTCTCCAGGGGGGCGATTAAATATCGCTTTATATGGGAGCAGCGCGAAATTTGCACCTGCGTTGCATTGTAATTATATACTCATGTAATGCCACATAGGACTCGTTTAACTAGCACTGTACTTGTGTTGCGCTGCGTCGGTGCAAATAGCAGGTGGCGATATTTAATCGGCCCCCTGGACGGGTCTTGTGAACGGACGTCACATTGAACTTGCAGAAATATAAACGCATTTTGGATTCCAGCTCGTCCTCAAATTAAATTGCCAATGATTTTTCAGGCACTAATCGCTCTGTAAACTCTGATCCTGATCAATTCAATTGAGCACTATTTCGATGACTATAAATATGAATCAGTAGATATTTACAGATAACCAGTGGGTTTCCACTGATTTAATTTGTTGCAACTGCCGCATCTTAAATCAGTAATAAACCACACTGAAAGATCAGTATTATTGCAGGTACAATACCGTTGTTACATTACAGCAATAGCCCTGATTGGATTTCGGCACTACCTTAATTATTCCGCAGAAGAAGCAAAGAGCAACTTTTTTTCCTACATAACATACTGTAACTTGTATAGAACGTTGTTGTATGAACATTCCAGACATTACCAACATTGAAACATGTCTGCTGTCCCTATTTTAACAGAAGAATGGTACCTACAACAATACTTATATTTCAGTGCTCAGGTCGTAAGTAAATATTCGCTGATTCGTTTGAAATGTGATTTCAGCTCCTGCCTGCGAAATTACAGGGAATAAACCGTCCCTTCTCGAGTGGAATTTGCAGAATGATTTGATATGAAGGAGGGGATGGTGGGAGGTAGATCCGGAATAAGTGGGTCAGTCGTATTGTCTTCTTCTGAATCCCCCGCCTTTCATTCGCCCTTTCTCTTCTTCAAGCAAACTCTGGGCGGCTGAGTGTCGGGAATGCATTAGCAACGTCGTTGAAGGGTAACATGCCGACCTCAGACAGACATTTGTCTTCGCGGTATCTCACATCATTAAATCAAACCAGTTTCTTTTCCCGTTTACTTTTCCGCCTTAAAAATTAAAAAGAAAGTTGATCAGAAATGAAAAAATAAAAAGTAAAAATAGTATGTACCATGCCCGAGCGAGCCTTCACCCCTCCCTACACAATAACAGGTTTTAAGAACTTTATGGAATTAGGAAAGTCTGCGGAATTCCTCGCTTGTCCGGCTTGATCAGTCGTAAATCCTCGCGAAGAACTGCAAGACGTGGAAGAGAAGAGAGGGGAAGAGAGAGGCGGAGGAAGAAGTCTGCATAGTCGGTACTCTTTTGCATGTCGGTAGGAATTGATGTGGCGGTTGTTGTAACTCCTGAGTAAATCTAATTGGGTAATAAATATGCACTACCTCACTACAGAACAAGGGAGTCATAGAGCGACAGAGAGCGAGGTAAAGTTGGCAACTACTCTCATCTGCCATGTACTAGTGATAGCTGAAGACTTCGTGGGAAAGTTTGCCAACTTTCAGAATGTTAGTAGTTGAGACACAGACTTAGGCTACGCAGGATAGTGCACAGATATAAGGTGTGAAGGTAGCTAGAGGGTAAAGACCATGTACTGATAAAAGTCCTCAGCATGTAAGGAAGGCCTACATGTCATATAATGGACGACTTGAAAAGAGGCGGAGCTTCAGTCAGGTGTGGGATACAGTTCCTATCTCCATGGATACCGCAGCCGAACATAACCTTCATTTAGCTGTTTGGCTTCACATGTCCCGGATGAGATGTACGTCAAGAAAATTGATTATTTGTTTGGAATTTGCCTCTTTTTCAGGTAAACATTAATCTTATGTATTTGCGTATCTTAACCATGAAATTGAAACTAATATTTTTTACCCTTGCGTGCAAATCTATGAATGCGAAACATTTTTGCTTTCTACAATTGCCAACTAACAAATCAGCATGTTAGTAAACAAGCTTTGTTTCCTACAGTACTTTTCCCCTGCGGTGACGTCAGGGGGCGTGTACTTCAAGTCGTCCATTTACTGCCTGTGAAGTACCTAACAAATAGCGACCCCTGATTTCCGTGAAAAGATTTTTGCCCCATTTTGTTTCACTGGCTTTTGTACACATCTGTGCAACTCTGCTGCGTGGTTATTGGCAACAAGTCTTTATAGAGGCGTCATTTATCAGACTCCGCCAATCAGGACAAGGTAACTGCGATACAACAGGCATATGATTAGTGGCTAGAACTCAAGGTGCTAACCATCCAATCACTAACCACGTACCATAGTTGCAGATGCGAACTAAGCCATATAAACAAGTTGGTGCAAATATATTTCCTCAATAACTACTTGTTCATTTCTGCGGCAGTGACAATTTTCACTCTGGATTTCTGTGAAGTACTGTTTTTACGAACAGGAAATAAATTCATTATGACTTGAACGTGCATTTCCACGTAATTATGCTTACTTATTTAATTTTGGGAAAGTATTTGAGCATGTAGTATCTCAAAGTTGTATTTTTATTATTACCAGTACTTTTAACGTATCAACAGCTAGGTCATTTTAAACGTATACATTGGTTTATATGGATCACATACGGAAAAAGTATCGACCATGTCCAGTAGAAGGAAACAATCCCAGTATTCGCCTGGTTAGTGATTTAGGAGACTTGTGGAAAATCGAAATTTGGATGGGAGGATTGGGATTATAACGTGCAATACAGTGTTTATACTAATGCGCCACGCTGCTCGACATGAAACAGTAAAATATTCTTGAGCTAACAGGGTTGTACAAAGTGCGTTGTTCGCCGCAACTCACATATACTGCGAAGGAGTGTTCTTGGAAGAGAAACTATTCGTGGAAACTGAGGCTCATCGTAGCGACAAGACACGTATTTTCACGCACACGAGGTATGTAGTCTTCAGTTTGCAGAACACGCTTCTGTGTCTCGCTAAGTTCTCTTACTTGCGAGCATACGTTATAACTTGGGAGGTAAACAATTCGCGTTACCTTCTTGCAGCAGGGTAGATTGCAAGCTGATGTATGTCTGCCATGGGCCTGCCTGCCGCAGGGATCGTTATTGTCCAGTAGTTAAGAGTGCGTGGTATATAAATAAACGCTGAAAACATAAATTGATTTCTAAGCTTTTTTCGAAGCCAAAATGGATAAAATACTCAATGACAATCCTAGATAATGGTATTTGCCAACTTTGTGAGTAAATATTTATCCAGAATTACTAATTCGTTACGTGTGATCTCTTGCACCGCTCTTAAATGCACGAGGTTCCGGCGTCAGAGATTGTGCCTCAGAAGTTCGTAATACAGGAAACAATTTTGTTTAAAACATTGGCTAAAATTAATGTCTAGGATTGCTATTGTTTAATTTTCGCAAATTGGCTTCAAGAAACCTACAGTTATAGATTAAAGCTTTAGTGTTGAATTATGTACCACGCCCTCTTAAGGACCTGGAAACGTCGCGTTGTTATGTTAGTAGACTGAACTCCAAAGTACTATATGCTCGTCAGACTTGTCTTGTTGGCTGTCAGTATGTGTAGTACGTATAAAGGACTTTTATAGCCAATGATACACGCTTTATTGTATAATACAGACATGGACACACGCAGATAAGATGGCCTGGAGCATATAATGTCACGGAATGTGTTCGGGCGAGCATAGGCCAGTTAATTCTAGCCTATCGAAAATAATAACGTGCCATTTGCTGGTCGCTACCAATAAGTAGAGGCACGATTTTGAGGTGAAAAGATTTGTGCAACATTTGGTTTCAATGCGTTATTTGCACATATATAGCTCTGCTACATCGTCTGTGATTGGATGAATTTACTCTCACTTGCCTTAACAAATTACAGACACACGGAGTCACAATAATATTATTCTGATTGGTGCAGTCAAATGAGAGACTTGTGTGAGCAAAGACACGCTGCTAATAACCATGAAGCACAGCTGCCGATGTGCTCGTGAGACAATAAAACAAAGTAGGACAAAAAAAATCGTGCAAAATCGTGACCCTACCAATGAGTAGGGACTTGAAAAATTCCCGTTATCTTCTAGGCACAGGCTAAAATAAATTTCAGACATCTCTGAGTTAGTGTCACTTTCGCCATTGGCCCTTGATTTATTTGATACCTTCCGGGGAGCGCTGAGCCAGTATTAAAGCATCAAGTAAATGCAGTCCCAATCGCGTGGCACCACTGTGTGTGTGTGAGAGAGAAGCCAATGGACAGCTGTTTTCTACTTGAATACACAGATATTCTTAGAGGCTAACCTACAGGTCAGTGAAACCATTAATTTTTCCCGTCTCTAACAAGAAGTTAACGTTCACGGCTGAGTTACCAACTTGCTGTAAAACGGTCACAAACGCAACTGGCAGTACTGAAAGTCTCATGGCCAATAAAATCACAGACTGTACTCGGTTATATACATGGCGGTGATGTCAAGTATACAAGGAAATAATTACGCGAATTCGGAAGCCTCTACTCATAGAACATTTTGTCACAAGCTAAGCTGGTCAGTAATCGCGTTAACACCTTGGGGACACGCACGGGGTTATTACGTCAAGTGTTGCAAAGAACAATACTCATGTCTGGAACTGTATGTGTACTGAAACGGCGCTCTCTTATATCTTGCAACGAATGAACGACGACAGTCTTTGAATCTTTTGGCCCAGGCTATTTGTTGTTTACGAACAAAGCCTCGATTACTGCAATAAATTGTTTCTTCCACAATTGTGCAGTGAAAAGAAAATTTCGCGACTTCAACAACCCGCACGTTATCTACCACTGTGCTGTGCACACTAATTCCTCGTCTATTTGTTTATAGTTTGTTGTTCCAGTGAGTAGCAGCTGATGGACGTATGGTCTGCACTTGAGTATAAACAGTACAACGGATTCTAACTTGCAGGTCACTGGAATCGCTTAGTATTCATTTCCGTACAAATGTGATATATATATATATATATATATATATATATATATATATATATATACATGATATTCTCGGGTTTCCTACCCTGTGCGCCTATAATTGACTCAATAAATAAGCTACGAGTGCAAAACGTATGCCTTGGATACTATTCTGATCATAAATAGGGACAGGAAAATCTCGCGAATTCTATGACCTATATGTCATAATCAACTATCCTCTGCATACTCAAGGCCCGAGAATTTGTTCACTAGCTGCTACTCAGTGGGACAGTAGACGATGGACTAATAGACGAGGCTTCACTGTAAAAAAATTTCCTTGAATGTTTAGGAAGTTATTATCCCAGACGCAGTATGGTACAGTTACCATACTTCCGTCTTGTAAATATGCAAACTTATACAGTTGTTACAATACAAGTCTGGTAACTTCAGTATACATTTGACTGTTTTATAATTAGAATTAGGAGTGCTACCATGTATGTCTGGGAAACAATTCTACCATACCTACTGTCTTAGCTCTCCCATACGCACGTCTGGTAAATTTACAAACTATTTTTTAGAGTATAGTATCATGGATTCTATCATGCGGGTCATTAAAAACGCGAAATTTTCCTGTCCCTGTTTATAAAGTACGATCGTGGACGTGTAGTTCTTGACAGAAACTTACGTCCAACATTCCACTAGCCTGGACTCAGTGTACAATGCATTATGAATCTGCTCAGTGGTCTACGTTATATGTGGATAAACCTATATATGTGGTTCATGATTGGTTGATACTTATACAACCAAGTAGCCAGCAAGCTATTTACTAGTTACAACAAACAACATACGTTGTGTAATACTGGTAGTGAAACTCTTTTGTTACGACATTAAAAAATGTACCTAACTACAGTCAGAAATACATGGTAGGTTGATATTGCTAGCGAAATCAGTTGCAAAAAAAAAAGTAATTAGTCGAGAAAAATGTATTACGATAAAAAAATAAAGGATGCCTACCATATAGTTTAAAAGATAGTGGGTTAACAAATATGGTTCTTGTTGTAGACCTGTACAAGGTGTGGCAAAATTGCCCTTACAGGCTTTGAGGACTTGCAGTGGAGACCAAGACGAATAAGTTTAGCATAGGAATTCGTGTCCGGAAACGTACCGTTTTACCGCAACACGCGAAATGCTACAACACACATTGCTGTCCCCGACTCTTGCTGCCTGTCGTCTGGAACCATTTACAAAAGGGACTCGATGTGACGACCACCGACTTCAACACAGATGCGATGCCTCCGTATCACGTTGTGGTATACTCGATCACCAATTTCTGGTCCTCCAACATCCGCTGCAGCCATCACACGTGCTAGTAGGTCTTCCACGGATTCCACAGGGGTGTCATATATCATGCTTTTCTTGTGACCCCACAGGTAGTAGTCTAGCGGGGTCAAGTCTGGAGAACGTGTAGGCCAAGCAATCGGGCCACCACAACCTATTCACTGTAGCTCTAATCGTTGGTCCAGATGACGTCGGATCGCAAGTGCAAAATGAGCTGGTGCGCCGTCGTGTTGAAACCACATGTTTTGACGCACATGGAGTGGCACATCCTCCAAGTAGCCTTGGAGTACATCCTTCAAGGAACCGTAAGTACACGTCACCCGTGAGCGTTCGTGGAAGAAGGTATCGCCCAATCACACGCCCATCAAGAAACCCTGCCCAAATATTGAGAACGTATCGGTGTTGAAACCCATGGGCGCGCGCAGTATGCGGGTTTGCATCAGCCCACACGTGACTGTTGTGAATATTGTGAACTCCTTCCCTGGTGAAGTGGGCTTCATCAGAGAAATAGGATCCGCCGTGGAAAGTTGGGCTCATCTACGCAACGGTGCAACAACCGTCTGCTGAAGTTCGCTCGTGGTCCAAAATCCTCTGGCTGCGTTGCCTGTACCTTCTGGGGATGGCACTGGTGTATCTGCTGCTCAAGTAGAACACACCAGACATATGTGTGGTTTACATTCAGTCTACCTGCACACCGAACATTGTCAAACGTGTAAACATTGATTGTTAATAAACGTGCCATGTGTTGAGTGTGCATGAAATCTGAAAGTCTACCTGGTATCTGTCTGGTACACGTCGTCGCATCCTCTTCCACTAAATGGAGTACATCCTCGTCAAACTCGGGTGTACGGCGCCGCCGTGGAGCACCACAGTTGGCACTACTGGGGGTGAATGTACCCGTTTCAGTTGCCCACTGGTACACAATAGCAAACAGTGAGTGTGAAGGTGTATGTCGGTGTGGATAACACTCCGCATACAGCTGACGAGCAGCCCTGCCATTGCACCGAACTTCACCGTACAATAACATCATGTCCACATATTCCGCAAACGTGTATTCCATGGATAACATCAACACAGTACCAATGAAGTACGTACACCTTGGCTTGAACTATTTTATGCATAAAAGAACCAAGCGCCATTGTGATGCAACTGAGAAAATCTAGGTTCAGTGATAAACACCTGCATTTAATTACAATTGCATGCATGACAAAATTGCAGAACATAATTACCTACCAGGACATATATTATGGCCTTGTTACGGAGTTATGCAGTGATTTCGAAAATATTTTTTTATTGCTACCTATTACTCATATCAAAATTTCGTTGCACAGTTTTGACACTTATATGTTATAATTTGTAGCTGAATTTTTTTGTAGAATTATACTGAACGGTTTTTTAGATTTTATTACCCAAATTACCACGTTTTTCGTCGTGAAAATAAGCAAAAATGATGGAAATTATTTTTTTGCTGGCGAATGGTACATTATTAAAAAAAAAACCGCGTCCACAGTATTGTGCATCGTGTGATTACACATTGACTCAAATTTTTTCAAAACTTTTGGTTAAGATATATTTGTGTTATTGGCACCAGCCTGAAAAAATCTCGGGAACAAGCCCTTAATGTATTTAAGTTTTAAATTCATGTATTTGCTACTAATTTCAGAACAATAAAATATAGTGTTTGGTTCCTTTATGCATAATATGGTTCAATTATGTACTGTAGTGAAGGATTACTACTGTACTGTAGTATGAACTACGATGGCAAGCACAACTGCAGATACAAACGTCTCAGGGCGGATCACAAACTCAGCTGACTAGCATGTAAACTTGTAGTCGAATGGGACATCAGGTGATCTGGGAATCACGTATGGACTATCATAGTCAAGACTAACTTAGTGATTGGTGCCGAAAACAGCGTGTGTGGTGATTTTGTGAGCAGCGGTATAAAACGGTGAGTTTCCAGACACGAGTTCCTATGCTAGACTTAATCGTCTTGGTTCTCCACTACAAGTCCTCAAAGCCTGTAAGGGCAATTTTGCCACATCCTGTATACAAACATACTTATTTTCAAGGCCCGACTCAAAGAATTATTTTTCTACGAAAAGTCCATGTTTAATTATTTTTCTAGCAAGTAAATGGTACCGTTTAATATCAAATCCACACGAGATATTGTGCCTGTCCGCTGCACAAATGTAGACCTACATATTTCCTTAGGGCCTACTAACAGAAAAGGACAGAAGACTTCCTGGTGGCCTAAGTATTGTTGATTAATTATATGTATCACCAAATAGATTTAAAGCTGATCTGTGCAATTATACCTGCCCATGTTTGTTTATTACTTGCGCTTTATATTTACATATTGTTTCCGTTTAGATTGTGAGAGTGTACAGTAAATTTTTTCTATGTAGTCTACCTGAAATATTTTTACGAGTTTTTTTATATTATGTGTGGTACGACGATCATGACATTGATATTAAATTTGTACCTCGAAAGGTAGGTTTTTTTACAGTATACTATTTGAAACTTTGCTAGTGCCGAACCAAATTGAACGCAACAAGAAAAATATTAGTATTAATGCTTGCATGTGTAGTTTTGTTTTAGTTAAAGGACGTATTCTTGCGCTGTGATATTATGCTCGCGCAAATTCAGTTTGTTTTATCCAAAAAGCTACTGTTATTTTAACTTTAAGGTATTTTTTAGAAATAAAAACCAGAAGTAACAAATAGCTTAGTATACAAGTTTCCCATACATGATTATTTATTTTTGTTTGTCCCCTTAAATGTTACTACATTTTTGAGCATACCTAGGGAAGTATAGGCCTACACGAAATCATTTTAAATATTTTATGATTGTATTAACTTACCATCTGTGGAGTAGGATATTTATTACTGTAACACGAAGTAATTTACCTTTAACAGTATCGTTACACAGTTATGTATAATTAGCAAGAAACATGAAGGCGGTTCAATTCCTCATGGAATCGAACAACGTTGATAGTAAGCAGTTCATTTCTTGATGTAGTGGTATGTCTAATCATGAATTAATTTATATACACCCTAGTAGGAATAACGCGCAGCCAGTATTGAAAATAATTTACTTACCCGAGTCTAAAAACTTACAAAAGGAAATCAACACATTTGAGATTTTATTGCAGTCGTATAACTTAATAATTGTTGACATGTTTTGATTGTCAGCTGAAGGACATGGAGGTGGAATGATACGCAATGCGTTTGTTTACACAGTCCTACTGTCTTATGATCAGTCAAATAATGTAATACGGCATGAACTTTATCTATTACTAGACACAGAGGTTCTGAAGACAAGACAGGACGTGAGTAGGCTGTGTGTAGAAGTAGACATGTCTTGTAGCAGCATCTAGAGTCTACGTCGTGTGGACAATAGTGACCACAGTCTACGGAGCAACCCCCTCCCAATATACTCACCCTCTGATACACCCCAGCGCATTAATCCCGGCCTTGTAAGTGGCGGCCAGCGACGACTTTTCCAATTCCGCGCTCAGAAATGAGAGAGCAGGCTAGTGTTGCTGGAGGGGGGGGGGGCACCCTTGTTCGCTGTGGCGACCCCTGGCCGAGTCTTGCGAGGGGAGAAGGTAATTTTTATCGCAGGCGTGAAGGGGGTGCGTGTGTGCGTGTGATTGAGGCCGGCTGTTATCTGCTGGGGGCGGGGCGAGGGGGATGTGCTGCATCGATAGGCTGGCATTACTGCGTATTATGACATTGTTAGTGACATTAAAACGTCACTAAATACCTCTACGAACATAAATCAGTCGTAATTACATCAGCTGGAGGTCCAATGTTCCCAAGAGCTTACGTAAAAAATAAAAAATAAAAAAAAAAATATTTTTTTCGTTTTCAATTATTTTAGGAGAACAAATTGTCAGGAGTGATACGCTCTAAAAGATTATACTTAAGAATGTATTACTTTGTAGACATACTTTGTTGTTCATTTCTTTGCAGTCATCTGTCTTGTCTTCGTGGGTTACATGTTGAGTGTTTTTACAGGTTTTATAAACAAATTATAATCAACGGCGTATGTTCATATTATAAACCTATATATTTATAATATAATCTCCATTGCAACAAGCATTAAAATATCTCAACATTTTATTTCCCAATAAAAGCGATTTGTTTGCTTATGAACCGCCACAAAGTAGTTTTGCAGTAAATAATTTTTTTTTTTGTTTAGAAGTTACAGTAATGGTAACAAAAATTGTATTATTATCAAGAAAGTTTATTTGGAATGTTTATGGTGCTTTAGTTACGGTGTTTTAACTCAAGCTTTATGTTGAAAAAAAAAAGTATTTTTTCCTACAAACTAATATTGTTTTAAAAGAAAACATTATAAAAATCACGCAAAACATAAGTTACTCACATCTGGTTTGCTGAACGCCGGCTTTCTTTACCGAAAGTTAAATAACTTTGCAGGGAAGTTACTCTGCAGTGGTAGATGTCCAAACAAAATTGTTCTGTGGCAAAGTGTTTTAAGAGTGTATATGTATGGGACACGATGTCAGATATCGAGATTTCGTAACTGAAATTGAGACACAGGATATTACGTTAAATGAATGCAGAACTCTGGAAAAAAAGTTAGCTCATAAATTAGGAAAAGCCGGTTCTTGTACTGAATTCCAGAAACACGGAGATTACAGCTGACATTGTTAGCGTAATTGTGCGTCTTACACACTTGTTAGAATGTTCAAGTGTCAAAAGTAATTATGTAAATTTAAAGTACATTATATTTGTTCACTGTGATTTGTAGTAATAGTCTGAATAAAGTAAAGCAATGTTAGAAAACTTCAATTAAAAAATATATATTTTTTAAAATGTTTATGGAGGTCTAATATACACATAATTTGCGAGTTAAAAATAAATATTAGCTTCATCAGAACTTCAGGTAATAATGTATTACACACACAAACACGATTAGTATTTAAATTTCAAGTTTGTCATTATAGTTCATGATAAAATATATTATCGCAACGCTGCATGCGGGTAATCCATAAGCTGTTCCCTATATCTTTTTAACTGGCAGATGTCACTTAAGCTGAGCTCTTAGCGATATTTTAAGATAACATTTTAAAATGTTTACCAAATAATGTGGCAAAAAATATATACGTTACGAAGATACGTGTAGCGTATTATTTCATACAATTGAATACAATTAACAAGTTCTATAATGTCATTCTTATGATAATCAAGGGTTATAATTTTTAATGTAGCAGAGCTTTGAAGCGCATAATGAAGAAACATGCATGTAATTGTATTGCAATATATCAGACATTACTGCACATATCTGAACGGGTAAAAATACTGCGCAGTCTCTTACATAGTGGATAATTGTGATATTGGGTGAGCTTATAAACAAACCTCGTGGGCTGCACAATACTCTGAAGTCACTGAGGTCACGTGTTCTTACACATTTATGACGACAGACAAGAGGAATCAGCTGAAGCATTTCAGGACAAGACACATTTTCAAACTTGTGTACATTAAATTATTTTTTTGTCTTTGTGTAACTGTATCAGAAATACTCCATAAGGAATCAAGACTAATTGTAAACAATCAGTAAAAACTTATGCATAGAGACACGAGTTTATGTCAAAAAATAGGATTTCCATAATTTAGTTTCAATGTCTTATGTGCACATATGTACCTCTGCTTCCTGGTCAGTGATAGAATATTGTAACTCTCACTTATCTGGCTGGAGGGGGGAGGGTGGTTATATTGGCAAATCACAGACTGTGGTGTCTCAATAATCTTATTATGATTGGTTCATTAAATTGAGAGACGTGTCTGAACAATAACAAAGAACCAGAGCTGCAGATGTACTCGTAAGACATTGAAACAAGGTTGGGTAAAACCTCTTGTTGACAAACGTGTTGTTCTACTGCAATGCTACAAGTTATGATGTGAAACTGAATACTCTCAGTGACATTACACAGTAAACACGTGGCGAAGATTTAAGATATAGGACTGTGGAGTCTAGCTCTCAGGTCGATAAACTTGCGAAACGACCCTCTCTATAGTTATGGCACACTGTAAAAATTTTTTTGTACTTTTACAAAGAAAATCCTTGAAACCCAGTTGCCAAAGAAATTCCTTGCAAAACTACAATGGTTATCTTTGTAATAAAATACATAGTATATGTTTGTAAAATTACAAGGACTAGACTTGTAGTTGTACTTTCAATAAGGAAAAAAAAAATTTAAATGTTCATTGTACTTTTCAAATAACACTGAACTTCTTTATCAAGTAATTTTTATACACGAGATTGTATTGAAACAATAAAAAAGATTTCGGGAGATACTAAGTTTCGAACCACTAACCCTACGCTTAGTATTTACGCATTTTATCCCTAGACCACTGTGACTTACGTACCGATTAGACTTTATTTATTTGTATACATTCAATGTAAAGTTTCGTAATAATTCTTCCTTTTAAAGCACGTAATTAATATAAATATTATCTTTAGTCCAGAAAATTACTTTTCAGAGGTTGGGATCTTTGCATAAATAATTTCCGGCGAACTTACGACTTTTGCAGGCTGTACATTTTTTTCTATTTTTTTTGCAAACAAGATCTTTTTAACATTATAAACTAATAATAATTTTACAAGGAATATTTGCAACATTTACAAAAGTTTGTAAAACTACGGAGAAGTGTCTTGTCATATTTTACAAAATAATTTACAGTGCAGGAACTGTCGGTATAGGTACAAGGAATTCCTTTGTAGTGTTACAAAGTTTACCTTTGTAACTTTATAATCTAATGATTTACAAGGATATTCTTTGTACTTTTATAAGGACTTGTAAATGTACAAAGAATATCCTTGTAAATTTTACAAAAAATTTTTAGAGTGTAGTAATGTCATGACTACTTATGTGATGTCTTGAGTAGTGTAAATATGTTTGCGCAGCTTGTGAGGTTTCGAGAGCCTATGACGGCGAACGATGTGAACATGCATCAGCACCGGAATGAAGGAGTAAAGTAAACAGAAAAGCCATGAGAAAACCCACTGAACAATTGCACCGTTCGGCCCGATTTCGACGTCAATGGTAATCGAATCAGGATCGTCCTGGTAGGAGGCGAGCACCTTAGCCGCAGTGCTAAATATCGTCTTTAGAGTAATATAGACTTCTAATTATGACATTCGGAGAAAATACGAGATATGTTCCTTAATTGCTGTGACATTTATAAGTGACGGTAGTCCTCAGTTATAATTAGCGACGTGAAAATATCGAGTTATTATCAGAAAGCTAACAGTGAGCTCATCTGACTCATGATGTCAGTCAGCAGTTTGTGTGTTGCACCTGAAGATACTTATCAACCAATGATATCAAGTCTGTTGTAAACTACACAGCATCCTGTAACGTGAGCTCACAAAGATATGTAGGCTCGGAGCCACTCATGTCTCTGAGTGTGTTCGATTACGTATACTCCAGTAAATTCTATCCTGCCAAATAATAACGATACATTAGCATGTCTCTAGGTATTATATACTATGTATGGTATTAACATGAATAAAATTCAAAAGTTCTTAGGCTGGTTTATTTCTAAGTGCTGTAGATATTTCCTGCTTTATCAGTCGACATTTCTGGTTCTCAAATGAACCTGGGGGGGGGGGGTCCTTTACACTGGTTTTACTGTACATTTTGTCTTGCAGTGTGGCAACCATTATATCGTCGGCTTAATGCTACAACTAGGTAACTAGGTAGCTGGAGACAACACTGAAAATTTATTTTGTCATAGAAATAGTTATTTTATGAAATGCAAGTTTGTGTTGCATCAATACTCCTAATTAACATATTTATAAATGTATACGTATCAAAAGTAACAATCATAATGATAGCGTAGGCATCTGCAGATAACTTAATCTTGAAAAATTTAAGTTACCCAGTTCTTGCACTAACCTGACGATATCATGTTAGTAGTAATCACCCACAGTCAGTTGTAAACATTTACTGAAATAATACGAAATTAATTCTTTCTGCACCTTACGCGGTTTTTTAAGACCACAAATTATCACATTTTAAATATAGGCTAATACAGTTATTGATTATATGATATTTTACGTACGAAAATGTCCTGACAGTTGTAAACAGAGACCTGGAAAGTTAGCGTGTTCATTGAGTTGTAGGATAGCCTTCAAGTATATATATGTACTCAAGTATACATCAGCTGCTCGTTGAAAGCTTGCATAAGCTGTGTTACCACGTGATAGGACATGTGCTCACTTGCTTCTTTGTTATTGACTGTGCGTCTTCCACACTCTAAATCTGAATTATTGAATATTCACTGATTCACGCCGATGGATGGAGCAGTTTCAACAAATTGTGTCAGTGGAAAACCACTGTGAAATCCGTGACTATTCACTGATTCCGATAAAGAGTGCCAACATTCCGCAAGTTAATTAGTGAATGTCCACAGAATTTTCAGTAATTTTTCACTTATTCAATAAGTGAAAACTGTTCTTTGAAAACAACTGATTCACTTCTGAGATGTTGGCACTCTTAAAGGAAATCAGTGAATATTCACTAATTAAACAGTGACTATTTTCACTAATTGGAATTGTTGAAACTGCTCCACCCATCACCGTGAATAAGTGAATATTCACTAATTCAGATTTAGAGTGCAGATAGTACCGAATAAGTCAAGGACCAATTGCGAATGTGACAAGTCCCTACTGACGTAAATCGTGACTACTATTCTAAATAATTATTGTTTCTTATTTACAGAAGTGTTCTCAAGGATTCTATATAATGGAATTCAGCCTACAAGTGATAGTTGTGGGAAGCTATACGTGTGACCTTGAAGACGAGTCCTGTGTACCTCGGCATCGAACCCTGGACCCGCAGCTCAGGCTCGTCGCTGTAAGACGCAGGAAGGTTGTCACCATAGTAAACAACACTCCAGCTGCCCCTAGACCTTACCGCAACCCGCACAGCTACACAGTCCCAGCAATATAACCGCCACCAAGCGGACCCAGTCGGCGTCCACGACCAAATCGAATCCAATTTCGTGTTTCCATAGTCAAAAATTCAATCAGGGGAATGTATAGGGAGCTGCAAGAGGTTTCTCGATAGAGAGAGGGGAGGGGATGTGAACTGTTGGAAGCAAGGGAGGAGGGGGCGGCACTCAAATATTGATACCGATATATAATGCACTTTTCATGGGCTTCCTACACTCGGCGATTCCTGCGCCCGGGGCAGGCCAACAATACCGGCTCCAAGTTGATGGGGGGGGGGGGGGGAAGGGGTCACTTTCATTTCCTACAGGCCAGAGGGCGACTACACCCCTACCTTAACCCACCCCACCCCCTCGCCCAACTCACAACAACCCCCGAGCCTCCCAGCAGCCAACCCCCTTCCTAGGCTAGGCACCTACTCAGCGGTAAACTGTTCACAACTGTTCCAGCATGTTGAGCCGAGTACACGTAGCTACAGCCTGTTTATAGTTAAGTGAACACTTCTTAACACTATGAAGACTGTTCCCGAGCATTGCTAGGCTGACGACTCGATTAACATTTCTCTGATCTTCTGAGAGAAACTCACTGCCTCGTTAGTAAGTCGTACAAGATCCTTGTTGTAATATCGACAGTCACTTTACTAAATAAAATAAATGGCCCAATTGCTGTACAATGCAGTGGGTGTGTCTTGCATGATGTGGACCAATAGGACGGTGGTGAATGATTACACTCAGATCAGTGTTATAGTTAGAGACATGAACATTAGTGTTATTAGGTGACGCGCTAGTATCCATTAATCGATACATACTCGCGCACAATATGTGATTTCGTTGGTGGTTACATTTACGTATTCGACTGTTCTAAATGCGATTGGTGACACTTCTGCGTTACGTTCAATGATTGGCTGGAATCCACGACATTTCAGGCGCGTGTGAGACGTCGAGCTTGCAGTCTAGCCTGTACAACATCTGAGTACACTTCTCTGACAGTTATATACTGGCAAAGTTTCCTGTGGTTCGTTCAGCGTCACTACTTGGTTCGTAGAGTTTACTCAGCTGTTTTACAAGTACTTCACGTTCATTTGCTAGCGTGAGGCGAGATGCTCGAGCTGTGTCGCCCTTATAGCTTCCACACTTCTAGGCCAGGATAGGGTTAATTCTACCAGGTAGAAATATCAATGTTACAAGTTTGGCTCAGTGACAATTCCTGCCGCTTGAGAACTGGTGTTGGTAATATGTGCAAACTGACCAATCACAGAGTTTGTCTGAATTTTACGTTGCATGAAGTTGATAAATTAAAATGCTTTAAAATTTAGTTAAATGGATTCTGTCATTTCCAAGTCTACTTATAATGTAATGTTACTACAATTTTGTATTTTTCTGGTGTCTTAGCGATAGCAGCGAAACAAGCAGCAGAAATTTTCCCTGTGCCAAACTCTCTCATAAGAAAACATATTTTCTCTCTAACATGTAATAGAAATAACCACAGCCTCGAGAACCCAGGCAGGCAACTTGACACGGGAACAAAATGTCTACCGCCGGCCTGCCCGCCCTGCAGGTTGCTACTTCTTCATTGCGCATATACAATCTTCCGCCCTATGACGTGCGAGCAAGCCGCCGCCGCCCATTGGACGATATCGTATGCATCCCTTTAAAGAAAATAAAAGACGAGGGTGCCAGCCCTTCTCCTCTTGCTTTTTTCACATTCAAAGTATCCCCACCCTGAGCTTCGATTTTCTTCCACCCCTTGCCGCTAGTTTCGCTACCCCTTCCTCGGCACGAGGGTAGGAAGTGTAGGACGCGAGGAAGAGAGACGGAAGGGAACAGAGAGAAAGGAGAGAGAGAGTAGGGGCGGGAGAGGAAACAAAGCAGGCAGCCAGCGCCCTGCTATTGATATTCGATGTGTTGCGAGTAACGGTCGCGCATATTGGCGGCACTTGCGCAGACTGCGCACGCCATACCTCATCCTACACAACATTCAAATATGGCGGCTGTAGGGGTGTCGCAACCCTTTCAGGTGGCCACCGCAAGCCACTTTCTCAGTTACAATTTTGTATTACTGTATTTCTTTTTTTTTTTTTTTTTACTTTCTACACACGTTGAAAAAACTAAGCAGCCACTATATCGCATTTCATGGCCTAGGCACAAGAAAAATTTAAAGCCGTGAATCCCATTGCTACTGATTTTGAGATAAAGGAAAGAAGTTAGGGCAAACCATCGTACAGTTTTGTTTAAAGTAGTTCTTAGTATGCTATAAAATGTTATTCTAGACATACTTCCTGCTAACAAGTTAATTTAAGGGCGCGGTCTACCGCAATTTTCATCACCATTATTTTATTTTTTATTTGCACCAGACATTTTTTTCTTATTTTAGA